>CAUYTI010087841.1:0-10176 GCA_963575145.1 Galago senegalensis | reverse complement strand
ATTTTGTTTTAGGAGATTAAAAGTCGATGACCATCCTCTTCTAGCCTGAAAGGTTTCAGCTGAGAGATCTGCAGTCATCCTAATACTCTTCCCCTTGTAGGTTATGGTTTTCTTACGTCTGACTGCTTTCAGAATTTTCTCTTTCGGCTCGGCGCCTATAGCTCAACCGGCTAAGGTGCCAGCCATGTACACCTAAGGTGGCGGTTCGAATCCCCAGCCCAGACCTGCCAAACAACAATGACGGCTGCAACCAAAAAATAGCTGGGTGTTGTGGCGGGTGCCTATGGTCCCACCTACTTGGGAGGCGGAGGCAAGAGACTCACTTGAGTCCAGGAGTTGGAGGTTGCTGTGAGCTGTAATGCCACGGCACTCTACCCAGGGGGACAGTTTGAGGCTCTGTCTCAAAAAAAAAAAAAGAATTTTCTCTTTCATCTTAACTTTGGTGAAGTTAATTATGATGTGTCTAGGGGATGTCTTATTTGGGTTGAGTCATGCTGGAGTTCTGAAACTATCTGCTATCTGAATTTCAGAACCTCTTGATATGTCTGGAAAGTTCTCTTTCGGAAAGATCTCTTTTATAATTTCATGAAAAAGAGCCTCTGTGTTTTGTGAAGCAACTTCATCGCCTTCAGGGATTCCTACAAGGCAAATACTAGTTTTCTTCAAATCATCCCAGAGCTGAGAGAAAGATCCGTTTTTGCTCTCCATTTCTTTGGATCTTTGCACTCCTGAGCTTGTTCAAAAGCTTTGTCTTCAAAGTCAGAGGTCCTTTCTTCTGCCTGTTCCACTCTGTTACGGAGAGATTCCACCCTATCTTTCCAATCTGAAGGGCTTCAGCCTCGTCTCAGTGTTTCAAAATCTTTGATCATTTTATCTTTGAAATTGATGAATTCTTGAGACATCTTTTGAATAATTGCTTGAAATATCTTTTGAATAATTTCTTGAAATTCTAATTCCCTCCTTTCTTCCATTCCGTTAATCTTATTTGCTATCCAAATTCTGAACTTGATTTCTGACATCTCAGCCATCTGTTTATGGATGGGGTCTTCAATTGTATCTGCTCCATTTTTCCTTGGGGGAGTTGATCTACTCTGGTTATTCAAGTTGCCAGAGTTTTTCCGCAGATTCCATCCCATGCTGAGTTTACCCTGTTTGGAGATGTTATCAGAACCATTCAGTCAGTGGCTTCTTCTGGTTGCCCAGAAAAGACAAGGCATGTCTGTCATCTTCTCCCAGTTCTCAGGTGCTGGGGCGACCAGGGTGCAGTAGAACGGCAGCAGCTACACGGGAGTGTGCATAGCCGGATCAAACTTTGTTCAGCCTGGAGGGGCGCCTGGGGGGCAAGAGACCAGCAGCAGCCAGATCAGTCCTAGCTTGGCTCCACCGGGGTGACAGGGGGCAGGGGGGAGAGGGGAATTGCAGTGGTGGTGTGGGGCGCTGGTGCAGCCAGATCAGTCCTAGTTCAGCCCCGCAGGGGTTACCAGGGGGCAGGTGAATGACAGTGGCTGCGTGGAGCACAAGAGTGGCTGAATCAGTCCCACTTCAGCCCACTGGAGTGATGGGCGGGGGAGGGCAGAGCAGGGGAGCAGCAGTGGCCAGATCAATCCTCATTCGGCCCCACCAGAGCCACCAAGGGGTGGGGGAATGGCAGCAGCTGGATTAGTCCTTGATCAGACCTGCTGGGGCAACCAGGGGTCAGGGGAATAGCAGCAGCTCTGCCGGGAACACGCGCAACTAGGTCAGTCCTAGTTCAGCCCCACTGGGGCAACCAGAGTAGGGGGGTGCAGGGGAAGGGCAGCAGTTGTGTGGGGAACATGCAGCCAGGTCAGTCCTAGTTTGGCCCCGCCAGGGCAACAGGAAGACAGGGGAACTGCTACAGCTAGATCAGTCCTAATTCAGTCCCACCAGAGCAAGGGGGGGGGGGCAGGGGAACAGCAACAGTGGTGCAGGGCATGCACACAACCAGATCAGTCCTAGTTCACCCCACTGGGGCAACTGTGGGGCAGGAAACAGTAGCAACTGAATCAGTTCTAGTTCACCCCCACCAGGGCAACTGCGGGGAAGGGGAATGGGGAGTGGAGGACTCTGCCGCCGCCACCTGCTGTATGCTCGTGGCACTAGCTATTCAAGCTGTTCCCTCCTGGGGCAGGAGCCTGGAGCGGGGAACTCCTCCGCCGCCACCCACAGGATGCACATGGCTCTAGCAAACAGTTCTGGGCCCACCCGGAGTGGGAGCCTGGAGCTGGGATCTCCTCTGCGGCCACCTGCTGCCCATAGGAGGCTTGCAGCTCTAGCAAGCAATTCTGAGGCCCACTTTGTACCTATATTTGTGTTCTTAAATGCTCTTCCTTGGATTTACAGCTTGCTGGGCCTGACCAGAGCAAGGGACTCCTCCACCAGTCCCTGCGGAGCACGCAGAGCTCTAGCAAGCAGTTTTGGGCCACCCAGAATGGAGGACTCCTTTGCAGTTGCCAGCGGGACACATAAGCTCTAGCAAATAGCTCTGGGCCTACCCAGAGTGGGGATTCCTCCGCTGCTGTCTGTGGGGCTCGCAGGGCTCTAGCAAGCAGTTCTAGGCCCACCTAGAACAGAGGGCTCCTCCGCAGCTGCCCACAGGACACGCAGGGCAGATCTGGGCTCACCTGGAGCGGGAGACAGCTTCCCCACTGCCTGCAGGGCCGTGTAGCTCTAGAAAGCAGTTCTAGGCCTGCCCGCAGCAGCGGACTCCTCCGCTGGCCCCAGCAGGGCTCTAAAAAGCAGTTGTGGGCTGCCCAGAGTGGGGTACCTGTGGCTCTAGCAAGTAGTACTGGGCCTGCCCCTAGTTGGGGACTCCTCTGCCACTTCCCCAAAGACTGCACGTGGCTCTAACAAGCAGTTCTGAGCCTGCCTGGAGTGGGGGGACTCCTGCACTGCCCCTGCAGGGCGCATGTGGCTCTAGCAAGCAGTTATATGCCCGCCAGGAACAGTGGGCTCCTCCGGTGCCAACTGTGGCCCACGTGGCTCTAGGAGCAGAGGACTCTGATGCCACTGCTGGTGGTGGGTTTTGTACCTTTTGGTTGTATTTTTGGGGTCACAGTTCGCCTCAGCAAAGTTGTTGTGGGTTCTTCAATCTTCTCTCTTTGCTCAGCTCCAAACCATAAGCTTACTTGCCAGACTTTTGTCTTTTAAGTCTCCTTCTGGATGGGAGCCTCTGTGGGAAGCTGACTGCATTCCGCCATCTTGGCTCTGCCCCCTATATTTTAGTTCTATGTAACTTGGTACAGATTCTTAACATCATCGTTATAGCTTATATCACTGTATCATATTATAGTATGTCTCACTTATTACATTTAATTTTTTTTTAAATCTATTTTTTTCTGCTTTCTCTTATAATTTGCCTAGAAAGCCTTTCCTTTCAAGTTCCTTGAATCGTTTTGTTTTGTATGTATCTCTTATAGATAGTATGTTATGTTGTGTACATTATACTATTTGAAAATAACTTTGTAATAAGTCTTCTTGTGGTAAACAGTAAATTTATCTCACTTATATTTATTGTTACAACAAATATATTTTAACTTGCCATGTAATTGCTTTTCCTTGCTACTTGTTTCCTGTTTTATTACTTCATTTTCTCCATTCTTATTCCCTCCACCCATCATAGGTAATTTGGAAGATATATGAACTATTTTCACTTCAACTACCAGAATTTATTTGAATTTATTCTTTTAAATGTTTTGCTTGGTTATAAAAGCAATACCTACTGATTTTAACAACATTGGGAAATAGAAAATTAACATGTCCCCCATAATCTGATTTATAATTGGTTTAAAATTTTAAAACTATTTTACATTCTTTCTATCAAGAAACAAAATACAGAAACAAATTGTCCCTTAAAAAAATAGAACCAATAGCGGTTGGCAACTGACCTCTAACCAAAAAGCATGAAGATTAGCTATACCAGAAAATGAAAAACCAGTATATGTAAAAAAAAAACTTGGACCTACACATAAACTGCCCTAAACTAGTTGAAATGTTGTATGCAGGTCTATTTAGTCTATTAAAATGCCTTTTAACTTTGTAAGAAAACAGATTTTAATGTTTTATAATGAATTAAATATATGAATAATCTACAATTGAGCCCTCTGATCTATATAACATTAGATTATTTTTCCTTTATTGTATTTTTAATCATCAGATCTTTGCCTATCATTTAAAAAAGATTACATGCTCTCCCCTTAGTGTCCAGTCCCTATAATTAATTATTTTGTTAGAATTATGGTCTTCAAGTTATTTTGACTAAGCATTCCTATTGGTAAACATACAGGCATGCAGCATAAATAACATATGCAGTTATTTATTTGTAAATTGAATATGTATGATATCACTAATGTTCTATTATAAAATAAAAATAGAGAAATTATATTTTCTTCCCATACTGTAGTGGTTCTCAACCTTCCTAATGCTGTGGCTGTTTAATACAGTCCCTATGGGTTGCAACTGTGGGTCCTGTGGGTTGAGAACTGCTGCTATACTGCAATAGGTGACATTTACACTTCAATGGGGACTACTAGGATAAAGCATCTAACTGAAGGCTCAATTCAATCTGTGGACTAGCTAGTTTGATTAAATTCTGTGACTATAATCCTAATCCTTAATTGTGTAAGAATGTGTAGACAAGCAACATGTTACCAACAGAAACAAAACCCATAAATACCTTAAAAAGAAAAAGAACAGCACAGTGTCCATATCTTACTATAAAATTGTAATATACTCTATACTACAACAACACACCAGTCATCATTTTTTTTAAAAATTAACATATTTCAGGCAAATGTACTTGAAAGGCTATATTTCACTTATACTTTAAAAAGCGATTCCCACCATTTCTTATACCAGAAAAATGTCAAAAATACATAGTTAGAAATTTCCATGTTAACTATTTGAAAGGTGAAAATTCTGAATAGGTTTAAATATTGACAATGATATTTCAACAATGATATAATTCGCCATACTCCCATTTATCAAACACTACAAGAGCCTTAGATTTATCACAAGGTTTATCATAAATAGTGCAATTCTATTTCAACAAGTTGACTTGTTCACATTATCCAAACTATCATTCTAATGAGTTAGTTTTGACTATCTCACCATCTAACCCTTAATGCCCTTGATTTTATATTTCTTTAATTTTGTGATATTATTTCCCACCCATTCTGGTTTTACACTTCAATACTGTAAGTACAGCTTTGCATTATTTTTAAATTCCACATAATTGTTTCTTGTTTCATGATTACATATACATTTCCTATTGAACTGATTTAGCAAAATATGTCTCTATTAATAAAAAATTACCTCTATTCAAGTAGATCAGATGAAAAAACACTTATCAACCAGAAACATAAATTAGTATTGTCAATCTTCAGATTAATTATAATAGCTTGAATAACTTAATAGAACTGCCAAATCAATCATATATAATATAAAAGAAAATCAACTGAACAAATACATATCATTACCTAAGCTAAACATGTCATCAGGAAAATAGTACCCTCCTATATGGCAAAACCAAATAATCATCATTACTAAACAAAACTTGCTGAACATCCACTATATGAAAAGCACTGCTCTGTGTACTAGGGGTAATTACAAAGTAAGTTTCAAACTCTTTTTCTATCCTCAAAGAATTCACCTCTTGGTTGAGGGAGACATAACATACAGAAGTAAACTATAACACAAAGCAGTTACGTGTACAGCACACGTACACTAACGGTGGGTAAAAAATAGACCACAGATAGTGGAAATGCTGCTCTATAAACACACCAAGAGAACTTGCAAGGAGTAATAAGATTCTTTCCATATCATGTTAGCAATCCTATTGCTAACATTTCCCCCTTTAATATTTGAGGGTCAAAGATGGATTATTACATAAAGCCAGCAGTGAGATATGACAGTTTAAAAAACCCACAGCTAACATAAAATGATAGACAACCCTTTTCCAAATCACAGTATTATTACGATTGGTTGGTCTATAAAAAGGCCTCCCTACTACATTTGCCTACAATAGGTTAAACTCTCCCTCCTACCTTTCCCCCACCACCACCCCAATAAGGACACATAAGCAGCAGCAGTTGGTAGGCCTAAGGTTCCTCCATGGTACCTACTAAGGACTATTACATAAAATAATTCTTACGCTCTCGCAACCAATTGAAAATTCTATCTTAATAATATTAAAATGGGTTTAAAAACAAGAAACCATATTAGATAACTTTGACTCTGAACAGCAAACCAGGCATTATCCTAAATCGGCAAAAAATGCTTTAAAATATAACTGCTAGGCAGCAGTTCTGAACCTGTAGGTGGTGACCCACAGTAACTGTATTAAAGGGTCACGGCATTAGGAAGGCTGAAAACCAGTGTGCTAGAGCAATGCAATATGATGTCAAATTAATTAATTTTTTCCCAGCAATAATTTTTACCTTAGTGGCAATTACTGGAGATTGACTGATTAGTGAGTTTGAAAATCTGACGTCTTAAGAAGCTACTCTCCCACGGATAGTTAACAAAATTAAATGAAATTTCTATAAGTTAAAGAAAATTTGGAGAATTGCAGAAACTTGAAGAGCTTTAACTACAGTAGCATATGATACACACTGCCACACCCACCAGACTACAATATCAAGTGGTAAAGACAACAGAATAGTTTGGTGTGCTGTAATGTAGCCATGTATAATGTAAAGTAACACACAGAATAAACAAAGAGCTCACATTCTTTTCTGTCTAAATATATTCTAATCATGTCTATTAAGCTAATTTTGTTAACATCCAAAACAAAAAGTGCCATTAAGTCCCAATTACCTAGTAGGTATATTACCTAATACTAGTAAGAAAAATGTTAGAGAATGTTTTCAAAAATTGGCAATACTTTTTGGCCCCTGCAATGTCAACATATGGCATGTCTGATAGATAAAAGCAATAGTTGTCTAATATTTCACCCAAAAATTACATCTTGGGAGATCTTGGAACAGAAAAACTCTACTCAAGGCAACTCAAACATAGACTAAGCAATGACTTTCAAGCATGGAATCCTGGGATATGGTTTTCTACATAAGGACTATAAGGCAGCTTGTTAAAAATTCAAGTTCCAGACTTACACTCTTAAGAGATTCTGATTAAATAATCATAGGATGAAACCAGAAATTAATAATTTTTTAAAACAAACCAGACAGATTCAAATGCATCATCAAATTTGGGAAGCACTGAGGTCTTAAAGCAATGTTTCTAAAGGCATAAAAAAATTTAAAAAAATGCAGTTTCTGGGCACAACTTGTCATCAATGATGTGAGACTCTCTGGAGGCAGGACCAAGAAATCTGAATTTTTATGCTTTTTGTTTTGTGACAGTGGCATAATTATAGCTCACCACAGCCTCAAACACCAGTGATCCTCCCATCTCAGTCTCCTTAGTACTAGGACTACAGTCATTCACCACCATGCCTTCCTACTTTTTTAAAAAAAATCTTTTGTAGAGATGGTGTCTCACTATGTTACAAAAACCACTGGCCTCAAGGGATCCTTCTGCTTCAGCCTTCCAAAGTGCTGGGATCACAGGCCTAAGGCACAACACCTGGGAAAAATCTGAATTTTTAATAATCTCTGGTAATACTCATAATGCTACTTAAAAAGCTTAAGAACCAGTATCTGAAGGATTGGGGTTAAATCCTGTGGAACTTGGTACTCAAAAATAAAATCCTTTTTTTTTCTTTTTTTTTGGTCAATAACCCATTTAGAGGCATTAGAAGTTAAAATACAGAAGAAAATATCCTGCTGCGAAAAAAAAAATCAACCAATTCTTTGAAATCTGCAACTAGTAACCAAATTTTTTAGATCTAATAAATTTAAATGTCTCATCAGTTCTTTCAAAAGGTCACTTTCTAAACTAAGTGCCAGCCATGATAAGGAGAACTTTCAAACCTAAATTCAGGGGGGAAAATACTCAGAAACACTGGAAAAATAATAAAGCTCACTACAGCTTCTTTTGAAAAAGATCCAACCACCAAAATAGGGCACTTTTCACACAAATAAGATTTCCTTACAATAAAATTTATATCCTGAAATATAAGTAAGTCCAAAAATATAAATTAAGTAGGTTCTTTCATAAAAGTGCCAAAACAAAATTTAATCAAAAACTGCTGTAACATATAAGCAAAGTAAAATTAAGATTTTAAGAATTTAATTGGATTATATAATTTAAGCTTGAGTCTGAAAATATTATAATATTCTGCAGTTACATTGTAAAATGATCTTTATCTTTTTAACAGTAAGTCTGTCCTGATGTTTAAACTTAACTTACACAGACTATTTCACTCTTCATTCAATCAAAGTAAATTCACAGAGAAGAGACTAAATACAAGACATTAGGTTGCTTTTCTACAACTTCAAAATATCCTGGAAATGATGTAGTTCACAACATACCTGAGAATAAAACTAGCTGTAAGTAAATACAGGTGGAGAATTTTCTTGCTTTCTGTTCACTAAGGTTAAGCATAAATTTGCTAACATTCTATATTGTTAATAAGGTTTGTGTATTTGTGTAATGAGAGCTAAAACTTTGAAAGGTACAGCTTTTAATTTATTATCACTATTAACACCATGAGTAATTTTCTCTTTGCCTCACAGTTACAGAGAATGATTTTCAAAATATATTTTTTAAGAACTACATAACTGAGAATGAAAAAATGTGGAATGGAGACTACCTACTGTAACGTGCATTTATACTTATAATTTCATAAAATTATTACTAGATTTGGTTTTCCAAAGTCAGCATAATGTAGGCACTCCCTGATAGCTTTTATGGCCTTTCTTCTTTGACATACAAAAGGATGAAAAGTTAGCCAAATATGTGGGGCCACACAAAATAAAATCACCAGATTCAAATCAACTTCATAAAGACAGGAAGAACACTAGATCTGAATGTGATGACTGATATAAAACCAAAGCCCTCTCAGTGTGAGTAGATTGTAAACACTAATCAACGAGACCTGGAAACTTGCCCCAGAAGCAATCCAGAAAACATGGAGAAATGACCATACGGCTGCCCAGCAGAAATCTGGAGAGGAACCAATCAAGAAGCTGTCAAGAGAAACAAACATTCTTCTGACCAAAAGAGGTCTGACATAGCCCTATATAACCTGAAGTCCATCAAGAAAAACAAACATGTAGTTAGGCAGTCATTTAGGCATGATTCTCTAGGTCACAGCTCATCCAATTAAATTATGTCAAATGACACACATGTGGCAATAGGATATTTGGAGGGAAGCCCTCAGTCTGTACTCAAAAAAATCCAAGAAGTATCTCTTTGCATCAAAGTTGTAAAGAAAAGTTCACTAAAATAGCCACAAGAAACCTAGTGACAAGCACTGGAAGAATACACAACAAATTAAGATGGAGCTCTAATATTTAGAATACATCTACAAAAATTACATATATATTAAATGAGATGCTAAAGATTTTTTTTTTTTTGAGACAGAATCTCACTTTGTTACCCTTGGTAGAGTGCCGTGGCATCACAGGTCACAGAAACCTCAAACTCTTGGGCTTAAGCAATCCTCTTGCCTCAGCCTCCCAAGTAGCTGGGACTACAGGCTCCTGCCACAAAACCCAGCTATTTTTTGAGATGGGGGTCTCATTCTTGCTCAGGCTGGTCTCAAAACTATGAGCTCAGGCAATCCACCTGTTTCAGAGTGCTAGGATTACAGGTGTGAGCCACTGCACCTGGCCTAGAATGACAGTTCTTTAAGGAACCCTGGTAAAGTTTAATAGAGGGAGGTTCATCAGCTTTATGAATTGATTATGATAATAAATAATAAAGTATTATGAACTATAAAAACAACAAAAATAACTGACCAAAGATAGAAAGTCCTATTAAGAATTGCAAATATGGCTCGGCGCCTATAGCTCAACCGGCTAAGGCACCAGCCACGTACACCTAAGGTGGCGGGTTCGAATCCCCAGCCCGGACCCGCCAAACAACTATGACGGCTGCAACCAAAAAATAGCTGGGCGTTGTGGCAGGTGCCTGTGGTCCCAGCTACTTGGGAGGCAGAGGCAAGAGACTCGCTTGAGCCCAGGAGTTGGAGGTTGCTGTGAGCTGTAATGCCACGGCACTCTACCCAGGGGGACAGCTTGAGGCTCTGTCTCA
>CAUYTI010087839.1:0-16493 GCA_963575145.1 Galago senegalensis | reverse complement strand
GTGGTCCCAGCTACTTGGGAGGCGGAGGCAAGAGACTCGCTTGAGCCCAGGAGTTGGAGGTTGCTGTGAGCTGTAATGCCACGGCACTCTACCCAGGGGGACAGCTTGAGGCTCTGTCTCAAAAAAAAAAAAAAAAAAAACCTCACTGCTCATTCTATGGTCCGTCGACTCATTCATTGAATCCTCGAGACCAAGAGCCTGGAAATCTAAAGTCAAAAATCTGGTATCAATAGGACAGTCCCACATAAGAACTGTCCCACCTAAATTGTCAATAACACTCCTCCACACACTGAAAATCACTAGAAAAGAGAGTTGTAGGTCACCTTCATGTAAGTTGTCACCAATACAACCAAATCATTCAGAGCAGACAACCTGACAAACTTTTCATAATCTGTTATAACCAAAAATGTTTTAAAATACTTTACAATGTTCTGTTCAAATAAAACATGACTAAAAGCTTTTCCACGGAGATCAAGTACCAGATAAGGACGCTGCCCACTTCTATTCATAGTATTGGAAGTCCTAGCCAGAGGAATCAGGAAAGAAAAATCTCTTATTGGAGACAAGATCTTACAAAAACAGAAGTGAAAAGAGAAATAGCAAGCAATACAGTAATAGTAGGAAATATCAATAACCCACTTTCAGTTATAAAGAGAAAAAGCAGACAGAAGATCAGTAAGGAAACAGAAGATTTGAACACTATAGGCCAGCTGGACATAACAGACACATACACAACACTTTGTTATTGTTCTCTACAAACAATACAACTTTATTATTGTTGTAGGTGACACTCCACCTACAACAGTGGAATACACAAAACTCTCAAGAACACATGAAACATTCTCTAAGACCACACATTAAATCACAAAACAAGCCCCAACAAATTTAGGAAAACTAAAATACAATGTATCTTTTCCAACCACAATGGAATAGAACCTAGAAACCAATAGCAGAAGGAAAACAGGAAAATCCACAAATACATCAACATTTTAAACTCTTGGCTAGGTGCAGTGGCTCATGCCTATAATCCCAGCACTCTGGGAGGCCAAGGCGGGTGAACCGCCTGAGATCCTAGGTTTGAGAACAGCCTTAACAAGAGCAAGAGCCCATTTCTTAAAACAAAAATATATATATAGCCAGGCATTGTGGCAGGCACCTGTAGTCCCAGCTATTCAGAAGGCTGAGACAAGAGAATCACTTAAGCCCAAGAGTTTGAGGTTGCTATGAGCTATGATGCCATTGCACTCTACCACAGGTGACAAAATGAGACTCTCAAAAAAAAAAAAAAAGAAAGAAAGAAAGAAAAGCTCACTCTTAAATAACTTATTGGTCAAAGAAAAAAATCGCAAGGAAAATTAGAGATTGTCTGGAGAGAAATAAAAACACAATATACCAACACTTAGGGGTTACAGAAAAAAAAAAGTATAATACTAAGAAGAAATTTTATAGCAGTAAACACATTAAAAAAAAAACACTTCAAATCAACAACCTAATTTTATACCTCAAAGAACTAGGAAACCAAACCAAAAATAAAGATTAAAGCAGAGATAAATGAAACATAAGTGAAATATAATAGGAAAAAAAATTCAACAAAACTAAGAACTGATTTTTTTAAAATGTCAGTCACACTAATTGACAAATTCTTAGCTAAATTAAGGGAAAAAAGACAAGACTCAACTAAAATTAGAAATGAATACTACAATTAATGCTATAAAACTAAAAAGGATCTTGAGAATACCAGGCACAATTATACACCAACAAACTGCACAACCTAGAATGGATAAATTACTAGAAACATACAACCTACTTAGACCAAATTGAGAAAAAAATAAAAAATCTGAACAAAACTGTAACTAGTAGAAAGACTGAAGCAGTAATCAAAAACCTCTCAACAAAAAAAATTAAAAATAATTTTTTGAAAACCTCCTAAAGAAGATAAAGTCCAGATCCAAGATGGTGGAGAATTCTACTAAACATTTAAAGAACTAACACTGGCTCGGCACCTGTGGCTCAACTGGCTAAGGAGCCAGCCACATACACCTAAGGTGGCGGGTTCGAATCCCCAGCCCGGGCCCGCCAAACAATGATGGCTGCAACCAAAAAAAAAATAGCCGGGCGTTGTGGCAGGCACCTGTGGTCCCAGCTACTTGGGAGGCTGAGACTCGCTTAAGCCCAGGAGTTGGAGGTTGCTGTGAGCTGTGAAGCCATAGCACTCTACCCAGGGGGATAGCTTGAGGCTCTGTCTCAAAGAAAAAAAAAAAAAAAGAACTAACACTAATCCTCCTTGAACTCTTTCAAAGAATTAAAGAGTAGGGAACACTTTCAAACTCATTCTGAGGCCAGCATTACTGCGATACCAAAACAAAAGACATAAAGAAAGTACAGACAACATCCCTAATGAATACAGAGCAAACATCCCCAACAAAATGCTGTACTAGCAAAGCAAATTCAATAGCCCATTTAAAAAGATTATATACTATGACAATGTTGGACTCATACCTAGAATACATTTCAACATATGAAAATCAATCAATATAATACACATTAACAGAATGAAGATTTAAAACCACACAATCATCTTCATTGATGCAGAAAAAGCATGTGACAAAAATCAACACATTTTCATGATAAAAGCACTCAGCAATCTAGGAAGAGAAGAATACTACCTCAGCATAATAAAGCCATATGAGAGAGGCCAACAACATATTAACTATAAACTAAAAGCTTTTCTTCTAAGGCACGAGACAAATATGCCCACTTTTACCACTTCTACTTAACATAGTACTAACTTCTAACCAGAGCAATTAAATAAATTAAATGCACCTGAACTGAAAAGGAAGAAGTAAAATTATCTCCATCATAGATGAGATAATTTTATATACAGAAAATCCTAAACAACAAAACAAAAACTCTACAGAAAAGCAACAGTAAAAACCTATTAGGGTGGCGCCTATGGCTCAAGCAGCTAAGGTGCCAGTCACATACACCTGAGCTGGCAGGTTCGAATCCAGCCTGGGCCCGCCAAACAACGATAGCTACAACAGAAAAAAAAAAAAAAAAAAAAAAAAACAGGCATTATGGTGGGCGCCTATAGTTCCAGCTACTTGGAAGGCAGAGACAGGAGAACTGCTTGAGCCCAGGAGTTGGGAGGTTGCTATGAGCTGTGATGACACAGCACTCTACCAAAGGTGACAAAGTGAAACTCTGTATCAGAAAAAAAAAAAACTTTTAAAAGTCATATAAAGATTTCAGCAAAATGCCATTTACAGTAACATCTGAAAAACTAAAATGCTTAGGAATAAACATAGGTAGGGAAGCAAAAGACTTATATCCTGAAAATCCAAAAAACTTTGCTGAAAGAAATCAAAAGGATAAAAATTAAATGGAAAGACACCCCATGTTCATGGATGGAAATATTTGCACTCCCTATTAAAACTCCAGAAGAGTTTTTTGCAGAAACAGAAGAGTTTAACTTAGAATTCATACTGCATCTCAAGTGACCCAAAATAATCTCAAAAAATAATGAAGTTGTAGGCTTCACACTCCTAATTTCAACCATACTACACAGACACAGTAATTAAGACTGTGGTGTGGTAGGTATAAGAACAGACGCATATACCAATGGACAGGAAAGAGAGCCCATAAACAAACCCACAATATTGGGAAAACTGTATATCCACATGCAAGACTGAAAATAGCCCCTTACCTCACACCTTATACAAAAACTATCTCAAAATGGATTAAACACCAAATGTAAGACCTAAAACTAAAACACTCCTAAAAGAAAACATAGGGGAAAAGCTTGAGGACATTGGATTCAGCAATGATGCACTGGATATGATACCTAAAGCACAGGAAATAAAACCAAAAATAAGACAAATGGGACGTAATCAAACTTTAAAACTTCTGCACATAAAAATGAACAATCAAAAGAATAAAAAGGCAACCTATGATAAGGGAAAAAATATTTGTATTCATGTAAGAATTGAGTATCTAGCTTAACTCAACAAAATAACCCAATTAAAAAATGAGCAAAAAACTTGAATAGACATTTACCCCAAAAAAAAGATGTACAGCCAAATTGCCGCTATGCATGTGAAAAGATGCTTAACATCGCTAATTATTAGGAAGGAAATTCTGACACATGATGCAACTTGGATGAACCTTAAAGACACATGCTAAGTGGAAAAAAAACAGTCAGAAAAAGACAAATATTGTCTGATTTCACTAATTTGTGCTATCACAAGTAGTAAAACTCATAGAAATAGAAAGGAGACTAGTGTCTGCCAGGGGATGATGATAGGGAGGGTGCCAGGGAGGGTGATATGAAATATTATTTATTGGGGCCAGGTGCAGTGGCTGACACCTATAATCCTAGCACTCTGGGTGGCCGAGGTGGATGGATTGCTTGAGCTCAGGAGTTCAAGACCAGCTTGAGCAAGAGACGCCCATCTCTACTAAAAAATAGAAAACCTAGCCAGACATTGTGGCGAGTGCCTATAGTCCCAGCTACTTGGGAGGATGAAGCAGAAGATCACCTGAGCCCAAGAGTTTGAAGTTGCTGTGAGCTATGATGATGCCATAGTACTCTACCCAGAGTGACAGAGAGAGACTGTCTCAAAAATAAATAAATAAATATAAAATAAATCATTTATTAGGTATAGAGTGTTTTATGTAATGAAAAAGTTCTGGAAGCAGTTAGAGTAAATGTGAATACACTTAACACTACTAAGCTAAAAATGGTTAAGATAGTAAATTTTGTTATGTGTATTTTATCATATTTTTAAAAATTGTTAATGAAGTGTAACTATAAAGTAATTATATCAAATTTTTTGGCACACGTAAAAATTTGCAAATTCGTTTGCCTTCATTCTCACTAGTCACACTGCAACTACAAAAACAAAAAGACACCCAAAATAGTCCATTATTCACATATGTTTTTTGGTACTAATTTATGTTTCAAACAGAAAAATCAATTTCTTACTTTCTAGTTTACCTTGTTTTTAAAGAAAACTCAAATTACCAAATTTTAATGACAATATTAAAATGCCTCCAGAAGACGTTTGACTTCAAAAGGAAAACATCAAATCCCTTCTGCCACTGTTGTTTGTTCTAATCAATGTTTTAATCAAATAAAGGCAATTTCAAAAACCTTAAAAAAGAAATCACTCAAATGTCAAAATTTATCCAATTATTAAGATTTCATTGTTTAATAGCATGTAATTTGTACATAAACTATAAACCACTTCAGTGGCACATGTCTGTAGCTCTAGTTACATAGGAGGCTGAGACTAGAGGATCACTTAAGCCTAGAAGTTCACGACCAGCCTGGGCTACACAGTGAGATCATCTCTAAAAAGAAAAAAATAATAAACTATTACAATATCAAACTCTAGCTGGTAGGTTTCCTTTCCACAATAGTATGAGTTAGCAATTCTGAAACAATTTTATACATATTCCAGGCATAAGCAAATGAGTAGATTGATATCAGAGAGAGAAACGCTTTTAACGTTGGAGAAAAAGTTACAATTATGAAAAATGGAAGGACAGCGTACCACATAGTGGTGGACTACAACTAAAGGTATCAGCATTCACTTGGTTTTAAATAGGCAAACAGACAGAGAAACAGAAATACCTATATGTGTATGTACTATATTCTGCCAGGTATAATACACAATTTTTTGCCCAAATTTCTGAACGGAAAATTAGGATGTACATTATACACTGGTAGTACAGCTCAGGAGTTGGAGAGCCCAGTGGGCCTCCCAGGATCACTGCACTCTCCCACCCAGGCACATGGGATTCCAGTCTAGAAGGATCCCGGATCCTATGAGAGAGGGGTGTAGCATCCTCTGTCAAGCACCAAGATCAGGGGAGGGAGTGGTGGCAGAACTGGCAAAGCAGGCAGGGATGGAAGGGTTCCCGGGAGAGAATCTAGGGAGAACAGGTGGCTGCAGGAGAGTGGTGCAGTCTGCATGTTTACCAGGGGAGCCTTAGCAATCCCCAGATATGTCTCCCTAGGCCAAGAGCTGGCCATTTTATTGAGAAGTGTTTCCTGAAAGTTTCAGCCCAAAACATGGGTGCACATTATACACTGGATAGTATTTTACACAGCAAAATAGAGTATATGTGTGATTGTGCATGTCCGTGTATATGGATCCATGCATGTGTGTCCACACACATATACACCTAAGCAGTGGTTCACCAGAAGCAGTGCACATAGCTATCACCAAGATCTTGGTTTCAAAATACAGTTCCCACTAAAAGGAATCAGGGTTCCTTAGAGAAAGACTGATTCTAAGGCTGGGGTCAGAGAAAAATGCAAAATGAATATAAAACTTCTGATTGCATCAAAAGAAAGAATATTCTCAAAGAATGACATGAACATGTCAAAAAGATTCAAGAGTAATTTAAAAGACACTCTCAATAGTTGAATCTGGGACAATTTGATCATCAAAATACTGATAGTAATGGATTATTCAAGAACCCATGAACTCACACCAATATAAATAAATACATGGGACAGAAAGTTCTTCCTAATAAGAGAATGCCAACTAATAAATACAGAAAAATGGTAGAGTTAAAAAATAATCAAGGGAGGTTAAGATTAGTGAATAAGATACAACGAGGAATGGGGTACTCACATGTCACAAAATATTAATATCCATTAATGAATGATTAACCACAAAGGAAAAAATTTAAAACTTTCAATAGAGAAACCTGGCACAACCTTAATCAAGTTAACAAGGTTAAAAGCATCGGTTATACTACAAATATCAGTTAACAAAACAAATAGCTGCTATGAGCCTTTGAATATAACACAGTAAGAAAACACACATTTGGGGTCTTGGTGTGTGACACACCTTTTGGGGGCAAAACACAATTGTAAGAGGGACTTTACCTAACAAACACAATCAGTGTAACCTGATTATACTGATTTGTTGTACCCTCAAGGAAGTCCCAACAATTTAAAGAAAACACACACTACTTCTATGGTATTCCTGCCAAAAATAAGTAACACAAATCTACTCATTAACAAACTAGAAAAATTCAAATGAAAGAACATTCTACAAAATATCTGGCCTGTAGTCTTCAAAAATATCAGTGTCATAAATACAACCAAAAGCTGAGTAACTGTTCCAGATTAATTAAACAAATCTGACACCTGAATGCACTGCATGATCCTACATTTAAATATAGTTATAAAAAAATAGCTTTAGAAAGAATAGCACTGGATTAACTAAGAAAACCTAAATATGGGTTGTAGATTAAATAACAGTGTTAATTTCCTGACTTTGATCAATGTACTACAGTTATATAAATGTTTTTGTTCTTAGAAAACACACATTGAAATATTTACTATTAATATTAATAAAGGATATGATGACCTCTAATCAATTCTAAAAAAGAAAAATAATATATATTGAGAGAAAGAAAAAAAAGGGGGAATGAGTAAGAATGAGAAAGCAAATAGGAGACAATGTAAACAGTACTTTTGATCCTTGCAATTTTCTGTAAGTTTAAAATTAAATCACAACTAAAACTAAATAAATAATGTAAGTCACTTTCCAAGGTGATTATACCAAATAAACCTTACTTGTGTTAGGAATTCATACAGATGAAATGTCTTCAAAGGTATTTAACATAGTATTCTCGTTTTTTTTTCCTTTTACGAGTTTTTCTTAAATTATTTTGTTATCAATAAATAGGGCTTAACTTCACAATATAATTTAAGCAACAGCAACAACAAAACACAATGTATATGGTCTTTGACAGCACGGTAATAACAGGCAGCAAAAAAATATATCCCAAAAGGAGCTCCTCTTCTAGACTACCTATTCTAACTGCTGAATGAAGTTTCTTCTGCATATATAATAGAAGCTTCCTAAGTTGACCACCTCCTTAAGTTGACCTAATTTTCATAGACATGCACCACATGTACCTATCAGTATAGGAAGCCAAGTTCCTTCCGTTGACCACCTGTATATGCTGACCAATTTGTTACAGGCCCGTGGGTGGTCAACTTACAGAGGTTCTGCTGTATTAAGCATCAGAGACACGACCCATCTTCAAGATGAATGATGATGCCCCTTTCTGTCCTCTGCTCCATCAGCCAAGTGCAGTGTTTATTCCTCAGAGTAGAGCACAGGGACCACCTCGTTTAGACTCACCTGGGGTTTCTAGTACAAGTGCAGAGTCCTGCTTCCATCAAAAACTTAGTGCATTGGGCAGCAACTATGGCTCAAGGAGTATGGCGCTGGCCCCACATGCCAGAGGAGGGTTCAAACCCAGCCCCAGCCAAAAACCACAAAAAAAAAAAACCAAAAAACAAAACTTAGTGTATTATAATCTCTGAGGAATGAGAACTAGAGTACTATGGGATTTTTTGGTTTTTTGTCTCTTGCAACCTCCAACTCCTGACTCAAGCAATTCTCTTGCCTCAGCCTCCTAAGTAGCTGGGACTACAGGTGCCCACCACAATGCCCAGCTATTTTTCGGTTGCAGCCGTCATTGTTGTTTAGCCTGGGCTGGATTCGAACCTGCCAACTCTGGTGTATGTGGCTGCCACCTTGGCCACTTGAGCCACAGGCGCCAAGCCTTTTTTTTTTTTTCCTGAGACAGAGTCTCACTTTGTCACACTTGGTAGAGTGCCATGGCGTCACAGCTCACAGCAACCTCCAACTCCTGAGCTTAAACAATTCTTTTGCCTCAGCTTCCAGAGTAGCTGGGACTACAGGCACCCACCACAATGCCCAGCTATTTTTGTTGCAGTTATCAATGCTGTTTTAGCTGGCCGGGGCTGGGTTCGAACCCGCCATCTTTGGCATATAGGGCTAGCACCCTACCCACTGAGCCACAGGCGCTCCCCAAGAAGTTTATTTTTTTATTTTATTTTTAGCTGGCCCAGGCTGAGTTCAAACTGGCCATCCTCAGTATATGAGGCTGGCGCCCTAAGCACTATACTATGGGAGCCAAGCCAAGAACTATGTTTTGTTTTGTTTTTAAGAACTATGTTTTAAATAAGAACCAGATATTTGAAAAGCTTTCAGTCTAGTACTTAGTCATTATAGATTTAAGAACTGAAACTAGCATATGTGATGTTAATTTGGGAGTATTACAGAATTATAATTTATGCATGCTTTTAATCAGTAAGGTCGCTTTGTTAACCCTAACCTTGAAATAAGCCTGACTCTCTAGTGTGGCAGGAGTCATAGAAATACAATGTTAAAAGGACCTTGAAAGATCATTTGACTAAGCATTGTGCTTCAAACATATACCAAAACCATGTGGCCATTAATGGTCTGTTTGCTTAACTGGAGACCTTTAAGGACAGCGAACTCATTAATAAGTCCAGTATTCTCATTCTACAGGTGAAAACCAAGGATGAGAAATACAGTATTAAGTAACTTACAAAATCCCTCTACTTCAAGAATTCAGTGACAAATCTAAGACTTTCAACTTCTATATCAAGTATAGCTATGTAAATGTTTATATATTGATATACCATAAAACCTCTGTAAGTTGACCACCCAAGAGATTGTAACAAAATGGTCAACATACAGAGGTGGTCAACATAAGGAACCTCCATTGAGTACATGTGCTTTGTCTGGTCTATGAAAATCAGGTCAACTTAAGAAGGTAGCCAATGTAGGAAGGTGGTCAATTATGGAATTTCTACTATGTATCTGTCTGTCTGTATGTATATATGTAAACATACAAATATAGTGTGTGTATATATATTTATGTCAAACCTCTACATCGCCATAATTTATATGTACAAGATTGTTTCAGAGTAAAACACAGCGACTTATTAGCCCACAGAGACGTAAACTTGGTAATGAAAGAAAATGCATATGCAACCTAAATGGAATCAGCTACACAAGCACATTCCTTTTTTCTTGGTTTTGTCAAATATTTATCTTCAATGGATAATCTGCCTTCTCCTGTCACAATCTTTGGTCTACATTCCCACCACTGTTGCTATACAACAGAATGTAAAATCTGTAACATGTACATTTTTCCTAAATCTGAATCTCCTACATACTACACCTTTTCAGAGCAGCAACTAAAAGACTCTGTAGTTAAGCCAAATTTGCTTTCTAATAATATTTAAGGCCAAGTTTACCTCAAGCAACCTACAATTAGAATTACCTTTAGGGAGATAGTTGTATGAAATAAAATATTTTAAGACCCAAGAGGACTAGACTTACTCCTAAGAAGCAGTTACTCTCCCAATATTCCATCAAACATGTACTAATATCTCTTACAGGTGATTCTTACGTGTTTCTTACATATAAAGATGACAGTGATTTTTCTTTTTCTACCCTGAATGTCTTGTCTGTTCTTAGGAAGGTCTACCTAACTCCTAACATTACATATAGGCAGCCCAATCCTAAAGCAGGTTCTCTTCTTCACACCTACATAGAGAGATTCCTTTGGGCTGGGGAGAAATCAGTAATAACATGCATGGGAGGAGAAAGGAATGAAGTCACGAGTCCTGAAAAGCAATGTTTGAGGAACAGACACTGATCTTGTTTTTGTGGTTATGTGATTAAAGAACTAAAGGAATTTACATGAAATTTGTGCTCAAAAAACCCCCCAAAGTTATTGTGTTTTACCTGGATATTGCAGCTTTTTCCATTATTTCCTGCTGAATGAGCCCAGATGGCTCAATGACATCCAATATAATTATGCTCCATAACTTGTCTGACTTGGGCCTTTGCAACACAGCAGATTCATCCTCCACATGTCTTAGCCAAAACTCAAGTGTTTCTTTAGGAAAGTGATTGGCTTCAGATATGAGGTCCAGAGCAATACGGTGATGGTCTTTTTCTACTGAGCTGTATGGTTTAACCTGCCCAAGTGTGCCAGCAATTATAGGCAAAATAGAAAAGCCTTCAGACACATCTAACACATAAAAAGGCTCAGGGGTGCTCTGTACAGTATTATTCTGTCCCATACCAGAGTCCATCTCATTATTCTCACAATGTGTATCCATGGCCTGACACAATTTCCCTGTGGTCAACAAAGACAAAACTTTCCTCATTGCCATTTTAAAGCCTTCATGATATGGGATGTTATTAAGCAAAGCAATTTCTGTCGACTCCAGTACACATATCTGCTCTACAACATCTGGTTTACTGGTCTGAAGGTTAGCCAGGGCAGTACAGAGGTCAGCCTCATTTCCTAATGACAGCAAGCCTGCATTCTTGGTAAAACTTTTTGCAACATCCATTTCACATTCCAAACCCAACACATTAATACTCTGGATTCTTAAGTAACAATCTTGACAGGACACTTCCATCATCACATGGTCTCCAGGCTTTATCCAGTAGTCTTCATTAAATAAAAAGAAAGGAAAAAAATATAACTGATTAACATGAGGTGCTTACAAGCCTTAGGATCACACAAACGTTTATCTTCATCTCCCCATCTAAGCATCCCCCCTCAGATATTTAAATCACTACAGGAAGGATTACATCTATTCATTTAATATACAAAAAACTATAAAAATCCCTCAGCTTTGCTTCGGGAAAAACTGAAATATGAAGATTCAATTAACTCATAGCATAAAGGAGACATTCAAGAGCACCATTATTAAGCCCTAAGTCTATCAGTATTATAGTGTTTTTACTTCATCCCCACATCCCCAAACTAAAAATACAGCTTATTTTTATGTTTAAATATATAAAATGTCCTTTCCCAAAGAAGGATTTTGTTTTTGGAGACAGAGTCTCACTTTGTCACTGCCGGTAAAGTGCAGTAGCATCACCGCTCACAGCAACCTCAACTGTTGGGCTTAAGTGATTCTCTTGCCTCAGCCTCCCAAGTAGCTAGGACTACAGGCACCTGCCCTGATGCTCTGCTATTTTTCTGTTGTAGCTGTCACTGTTGTTTTTAGCAGGCCCAGACTGGGTTCAAACCTGCCAGCCCTGGTATATGTGGCTGGCACCCTAACCCCTGAGCTACAGGCACAGAGCCCAAAAGAAGGATTTTTTTTTTTTTTTGAGACAGAACCTCAAGCTGTCCCCCTGGGTAGAGTGTCGTGGCATCACAGCTCACAGCAACCTGCAACTCCTGGGCTCAAGCGAATTTCCTGCCTTCACCTCCCAAGTAGCTGGGACCAAAGGCGCCTACCACAATGCCTGGCTATTTGGGGGGGGGGGGGGGGATTGCAGCCATCATTGTTGTTTGGTGGGCCGGGGCTGGATTTGAACCCACCACCTTAGGTGTATGTGGCTGGCGCCTTAGCCACTTGAGCCATAGGCATCAAGCCTAAAAGAAGGATTTTTTAAAAATCATCTAAGTTACTATAGGCATAAAAGAATTAGAATAAATACAAATTTTAAAATACCATTTACAGCAGCCGGCCACAGTGGCTCACACCTATAATCCCAGCCCTTGGAGTCTAAGGCAGGTAGATTGCCTGAGCTCTCAGATTTGAGACCAGCCTGAGCCAGTGCAAGACCCCATCTGTAAAAATGGCCAGGCATTCTGGCAGGCTCCTATAGTCCCAGCTACTTGGAAGGCTGAAGCAAAAGAATCACTTAAGCCTAAGAGTTTAAGATTGCTGTGAGCTATGATACCACAGCACTCTCCCAAGGGTGACAAAGTGAAACTCTGTTTCAAAAATATATAAATAGGCTCGGCGCCTGTGGCTCAAGTGGCTAAGGCGCCAGCCACATACACCTAAGGTGGCGGGCTCAAATCCAGCCCAGGCTACCAAACAACAATGACGGCTGCAACCAAAAAAAATAGCCAGGCATTGTAGCGGGCGCCTGTGGTCCCAGCTACTTGGGAGGCTGAGGCAGGGGACTCACTTGAGCCCAGGAGTTGGAGGTTGCTCTGAGCTGTGGTGCCACAGCACTCTGCCCAGGAGGATAGCTTGAGGCTCTGTCTCAAAACAAAACAACAAAAACAAAATATATATATATAAATAAATAAAAATAAAATACTATTGGCTCGGCACCTATGGCTCAACCGGCTAAGGCGCCAGCTACGTACACCTAAGGTGGCAGGTTCGAATCCCCAGCCCGGACCCGCCAAACAACAATGACGGCTGCAACCAAAAAATGGCTGGGCATTGTGGTGGGCGCCTGTGGTCCCAGCCACTTGGGAGGCGGAGGCAAGAGACTCGCTTGAGCCCAGGAGTTGGAAGTTGCTGTGAGCTGTAATACCACGGCACTCTACCCAGGGGGACAGCTTGAGGCTCTGTCTCAAAAAATAGATAAATAAATAAATAAATAAAATTAAAAAAATAAAAAAATAAAATACTATTTACTGAGTACCAGTCACTGTAGCAGGCATTTTATATCCACTATCTCTAATAATCCCTATAATAATACTGCAAGATAGACAATAACATCCTGTTCTTACATATGACATAACAAAAGCTCTGGGAAATAAACAGCAAGAGTGACCAGGAGGGAGTCAGTAAGTAAAAAAGCCAAGATCTG
Organism: Galago senegalensis; assembly: GCA_963575145.1. Lineage (NCBI taxonomy): Eukaryota > Metazoa > Chordata > Mammalia > Primates > Galagidae > Galago > Galago senegalensis. Next base: position 3,036 of record CAUYTI010087839.1, on the reverse strand, counting down.
AATTCAAATCGACCTAAAAGACTTCAAAAATATCATAATAGCCACAATACCACACTGATTCCATGACTTTATGACCTTGCCAAATTAGATCCTTGATCAAGTAAACAAAAATAGAAATATATCATCTAGTTTAAAAGGGTAAAATTTTTCTATTTAATTCAACAGCTTTGAAATCTATCAAACTGCAGGAAAAAATTCTTATATAAAAAAAAATCTTTAATATAGAGCTTCTCTCCCCCCCTCCAAAAAAAACCCCAGAACTTCTCTGTTCTGTGTACAAATTGCAAAATTTTGTGCTTATAGTAGTGTGGGCATTTTCATGACCTGGGCTCCACAGATGCCATCAGGTTCTCCAAGGGGAACATCTCCAACTCTAAACCCAATACTTGCCATATAATGATGAAGCAGCATTTCTCACGTCTACTGATAACGAAAAAAATCAAAGCTAAAGAAATGATTTAATGATAGGTATTTTCTGAGTACTATGCACAGAGTTATGTTTTAGTCTCTCCTCTTAACTACATATATTTAAAACTATATTTGAAAAAGAAAAAGTTATTCTCAAAGATTTAACAAACCTTTCCTGACTGAAAACTTGTTCTTTTTTTTTTTTTTTGCCAATGACTAAAATACTTGATGAGAATTAAAGCTACAAGTTCAAAAAAAAAAAAAATTAAACAAGACCCACCTGCAAGGTCCTGTACAGGGTACACGGCCTGCTCCCAACAGGTCTCCTCAGCAGGACTTGTGGATAAACTGTGTTCATCATCCAGCTGGAGCACAAACCAGACTACAACAGCATCTAACATGCCCTCTTTAATAACAGGGATGCTAATTTTATCGGGTTTTTTAGTTGCAAGACTTTTTAATTCCTGAGAAAAATGCAAAAGGAATGAGAGGATTTTATACATTTAATATATACATGCCTCAGTATCATTATTATTTTCCATCTCTCAAGGTCGTAGTCCTGCCCACTCCTTGGGAATCAAGGAATCAGTATCTTGGCACATCTATACTACCTAAGGTACAGACAGTGGATGAGAAGCTCTAACCTATTATATTAGAATACCCTGCAGCTGTTATTTTGAAAACTAAAGCACCTGGCAAGTGGCTAGCATTCTGGGAGGCCAAGGCCAGTGGATTGCTTGAGCTCACAGGTTCGAGATCAGCCAGAATAAGAGCGAGACCCTGTCTCTAAAAGTAGCCGGGCATTGTGGCAGGAACCTGTAGTTCCAGCAAGAGAATCACCTGACCCCAAGAGTTTGAAGTTGCCAGGAGCTATGATACCATGGCATTCTACCAAGGATGCCAAAGTGAGACTCTGTCTCAAAAAAAAATAAAAAACTAAAATTAAATTAAAAATAAGGGAGATAGGGTGGCACCTGTGGTTCAGTGGGTAGGGCACCGGCCCCATATACTGAGGGTGGTGGGTTCAAACCCAGCCTCAGCCAAACTGCAACAAAAAAATAGCCAGGTGTTGTGGAGGGTGCCTGTAGTCCCAGCTACTCAGGAGGCTGAGGCAAGAGAATTGTCTAAGCCCAGGAACTGGGGGTTGCTGTGAACTGTGATGCCATAGTACTCTACCCAGGGCAATAAAATGAGACTCTGTCTTTAAAAAAAAAAAAAAAAAAAGTAAGGGAGATAACATATTACTGATGTGGAAAGAAATCCATGATATATTGAAAAATGAAAAGTCAAGTGGCAAAGCAACAGAGACTATTTTATTTAAAAAGTGTGTGCGTGTGTGTGGAGAAGAACAGAAAAGCAAGTGTGAAAAGATGCACTTCAAACTAGTGACCTGGGGAAAGAAGGACTGAGATTTTAAAAGGAAAGAAAAATACTAAGACAGTTTTCCCTTTCTATTCCTCTGTACTGCTTGTAAATGTTAAACAGGCAAACATTAGTTTCAAAATTAAAACCTTCAAAAGCCTTGTGTATAGCAAAAACAATTAAAATTTAAAAGATCTAAGCAGAGGTCCTCAAACTTTTTAAACAGGGGGCCAGTTCACTGTCCCTCAGACCGTTGGAGGGCTGGACTGTGGGCCCCAGGACGAGTTGGCTGCTAAGCAGGACAGGCAGTGGTGGCAAAAATACCCGGCAGGCCAGCTAAATGTCCTAGGCGGGCTTCATGTGGCCCATGGGCCACAGTTTGAGGATGCCTGACCTAAAGTAATAAAAAGATAGCTTTGGGGTACTGAGCAACTACAATTATGTTTTACACTATTGAAATAAGGAATGCTCTTGAAGCTCAGGAAGACAGCTCAAACTCAGTAAGCGATGCCTAATGGTTAAATTATTTCCATACTACCACAAGAACCACCTGGTAACAATCAACAAAGGAAAGCTTCTATTAATTAAATCAAAATCTGAGGATAAAACAACCCTCACAAAGTCTTCTATCCCCAGACAAGTTTCTTTTTTTTTTTTTTAAACAGTCTCAAGCTGTCAGAATGCTATGGTGTTACAGCTCACAGCAACCTCAGACTCTTGGGCTTAAGTGATCCTCTTGCCTCAGCCTCCCAAGTAGCCGGGACTACAGGCACCTGTCACAATGCCCAGCTATTTTTGTTGCAGTTGCCACTGCTGTTTTAGCTGGCCGGGATCGAGTTCGAACCCACCACCCTCAGTGTATGGGGCCAGCACCCTACCCACTGAGCCACAGGCACCGCCTCCCAGTCAAGTTTCATTTGTAACACTCACATACATTGAACATTTAACCTTACTTAAACACCTTCAGAGAAGGATTTCATGTAACCCTTCCCCATTTCTTTAGGCACTTTTTTTATGCAGCACATCCTCCCACCACCTACCAACACACACGTGATAATCGACCTGTCCTCCTTTTCCCAGGATTATCTTGGTTTTAATATTGACCCATGTCTTGGAACCCCTCAGTCCAGGGCCAACCATGATGGCCGGTCACTCATACATACTGTGTTTCCCTGAAAATAAGACACTGTCTTATATTTATTTTTTCTCAAGAAGACACACTAGGGCTTATTTCCAGGGGATGTCTTATTTTTATTAAGTATAATA
>CAUYTI010087835.1:0-31236 GCA_963575145.1 Galago senegalensis | reverse complement strand
AGTTGGAGGTTGCTGTGAGCTGTGAAGCCACGGCACTCTACCCAGGGGGATAGCTTGAGTCACTGTCTCAAAAAATAAATAAATAAATAAATAAAATGGGAAATTGTTAAGTTCCACATATGTAGATATTGGATTATGCATTAGTATAAGTATCTAAATAAGAGTGAGCCCTGAAAAAAATGTGTCATGAGCCAAGGATTGTAATTAATCCCACTGTGAGAGCATGAGGTCAAGTATAAGAAGAAAGCAAAGATAGATGTACAAATGAAAAAATAGTAACCTTTAGCAAGGAAAAGGACAGTAAGAATAAGAATATACTAGATTTCGGCTCGGCGCCTGTAGCTCAACTGGCTAAGGCGCCAGCCACGTACACCTAAGGTGGCGGGTTCAAATCCCAAGCCCGGACCTGCCAAACAACAATGATGGCTGCAACCAAAAAGTAGCCGGGCGTTGTGGTGGGCGCCTGTGGTCCCAGCTACTTGGGAGGCAGAGGCAAGAGACTCACTTGAGCCCAGGAGTTGGAGGATGCTGTGAGCTGTAATGCCACGGCACTCTACCCAGGGGGACAGCTTGAGGCTCTGTCTCAAAAAAAAAAAAAAAAAAAAAGAATATACTAGATTTCATCCCATCCTTGGAAAATCCTAATAAGCATAAGATACAGTGGTGACTGACTTTCTCCCACGCTCCTCTCACAGGAAATATGTCATCTATGAAATAGTCATCTTGCCTCTTATTTTACTCTCCTTTACTGGTTTTCATTTATTTCTACTAGGTTAATATGCTAATGGCTCATTTATCTAATATGATCCAAATTTGGTTGCAAAGACAAGCCTTAAAGTAACAGGCCTGGTGTCATTCTCACAGTGACCAGCTGTGTTTGGACCATAGGGTTGCTGGCATATTTTAAAGGACAGATGTCCTTTAATGGACAGATGATTTATAGGGAGTAGTTTTCCTCTCCTGGAACTTAATGCATGACCTACGAAAGAACTAGAATATATGATCCTGGGAGTTCTCTCGTTCCCTGACATAATAAAGAATGATTATGAGTAGAAAGAACTTTATGAGAGCCAGTCTGAAATGTCATTAAATGTGCCTCTCATATTCTACATAGCACAAGCAGCTCTTGGAAAGGAAACATTTAAAGAATTGAGTAATCCATGCTGGGGCTGGCAAATCACTATATGGAAAGGCAAGGGTCAAGCAACTTTAAATGGACATGCTGAAGCCATCAAAAAAAAGTTCTAGGACATGAAGACCTAGGGAAATGGTAAATGCTATCTTTAAAATTAAGTTTATCTTCTTTTAGAAGTATTAGTACTAGCTCGGCACCTGTAACACAGTAGTTACGACACTAGCCACATACACCAAAGGTTCAGGTTCGAGCCCAGCCCAGGCCAGCTAAACAACAGCAACAAAAAGCCAAGTGTTGTAGCAGGTGCCTGTAGTCCCAACTACTTGGGAGGCTGAGGCAAGAGAATCACTTAAGCCCAGGAGTTGGAGGTTGCTGTGACGCCATAGCACTCTACTGAGGGTGACGTAGACTCTGTCTCAAAAAAGAAAAAAGTATTAGTACTTATGTTTTCCCAAAGAAATGTCCAATAAAAATAAATATTTTGTTGATCACTGAAAGGGAGGTAATTACTAAAATTAAATGCCTGGTTGTGGCAAATCTACTTATAACCATTTACTATTTTTGGACTATTTTAGTAACGTTAAATGTTGCTATTGTCCTGCCTGTTTAAACTTCTGAAGTAATCAGTGTGGGCCCGTTTTGTAGACAGACAAATCAGAGGATTTGACTTGTTTTTGCTTGATCACATAGCCACATTCTTACAATGTCCAAGATGACATGGCTGGGATTAAGCAGAGCTCTTTCTGCTACACCGCAGGAATAAATTCTGTAAGTGGCGGTCATGTCCTCAGATGTTCAGTTTAGCTACATAAGTTTTATTATAATTAATGAAACAATTGCCTCTTTTTATAATAAAGGAAGAGTATGCCTAAATTAAAGTGTATAGAGCTTCAATTAATGAGTCCCTTTATTTCTTTAAAACCTGTACTATAGGCAGACCCACAAAATGGATAAAAGAAGCCTTATCAGTTAAGGCAACTGACATGATTCATCTGTTTGGCAGACTATATAGAGAGATTTTTTTTTTTTAAGACACAGAGTCTCACTTTGTTGCCCTTGGTGCCCTGGCGTCACAGCTCACAGCAACCTCTAGCTCTTGGGCTTAGGCGATTCTCTTGCCTCCCAAGTAGCTGGGACTACAGGCACCTGCAACAACACCCAGCTATTTTTTTCATTGTTGTTGCAGTTTGGCTGGGCCGGGTTTGAACCTGCCACCCTCGTTATATGCGGCCAGTGCCCTACTCACTGAGCCACGGGCGCCACCCTAGAGAGATACTTTTAAAGCAAGTAAATATGTCTTCTTTGCCTAGGTTTTAATGATCAATCTCTAAGATTTAAGGGATATTTCCTATTTTATTAGTATAAAATTAAAATAATTCCTATTTTATTAGTATGTGGCATTTGGGATCACTATCTTTTAGTTATAACCATTAGACAATTAAAATCTGTAGTACAATCAGATGTGGAAATGAAAACTCTAAATAGGAACTGCTTGTTTTCCTTTCCAGTAGAGAAAAATATCACTACTACTTACAAATTGTGAGATATTTATATCCTTAAATTGTTGGCTCAGGATCATTTTGTTAATTGACAAGCTTGTTAGAAGTTCACAAGTGACTTTTCTATTAAGTTGCAAACATTTCTAGCTTCAGCTCATGAAACAAGCCTATTTGAGTGACTCCCAGAGGGCAGTCAGCTGGGGACTGCCCAGAAAGGGCTGCAGGAGGAAGCCGGCTGAACAGAGCCACCACAGCTTCACCTGGCCCTGGGCTATCTCCCCTTCCAGGGGCGACTTCTTTCTGGGGCTGCTCCCTTTGTGTAATCGGAAGTGCTGAGCTGACCTTACAGGCACGTGTCCAGTCCTGAGCAGCAACCCTCCTGCTTCCAAGGGTGGGAGGTAGGGTGCTGGTAGGGTCTTCAACAGGGTGCCAGCATCCTGGCTTTTAGTAACCCAGTCTTCCTGAAGCCCAAGGGACTCCCAGAAGGTATCATATGATACAGACTGTGCGAGCTCAGGCATTTGCCTATCTTGGCCTGCATGGCCCACTTAAAGATACCCTCAGGCAATGTGAGATACAGGCTTGCTTTCTTTGTGAGACATTTACACAGAGGGGCTAAGGCCTCATCAGTGTACAGACACATGACCTGTTTTTTAATAGAAGCCAAATAGAAACTCTTAAATTATGAGATAATCAGAGTGCAGAGAAACCCAGTTAATAAATCCATCATGTAGCCTCCAGTGACTGCAGACTTCCCAGACAGGCTACATATCCTATTTCCATGTCTAATTGCTGATCTCTCTCATCACATCTATTACAACATTAATGTTAGTCTGTGTGTGCTTTCAGAAGAAAGTAGCTGCCAGTGTCTAAAGAATTGTCGATGGGCCTTGTATTTTATGATAGATTATGTCAGAGGAGGAATGTATAATGTGGGGGGGGGGTACCTAAGAGTTCATCATTGTCATTTTCTGCATATCTTGGGAATGCTAAATTATTGCTTTTACAAAAATTGCCTTCCTGTTAATTCTTCTTGGTGCTTGTAAACTAATCACAATTCTAGCACAATTTCCATGATAATCTTGGAATAATGTTATCACAACATATGATGCTGCTATGTTAGTAGGTATTTAGTGATCATCTTTTGTTACAAGGAATACCTTTATAATTTTTTTTCTAACAATAAAGTAGTATGTGTTCATCATTAAAGAAGCTTTAGGTAGTACCAGTAGAATTTTGAAGAATTAAAAATCACCCACACTCTACCATGCAGAGATCAATACTTTCACCACTTTGGTGTGTGTATCCTTCTGGATTTTTTTCACTACTTATGTATACAAAGATGTGAAGTTTGAAGTATATATATATATATACATATATATATATCTTTTAATATACTTTTTAAATTTTAACCTATCATAGACATATTAACTTGTCAATAATTCTACATTTTTAAAATTATTGAATAGTTTAGAAGAGCCATGATCACCTCTTACATTCAGATTATTTTGTGTGGTGGTGATCTTGCACAATATGTAGAAGACTTCTTTTATTTCTACTAGAGTTTTCCTTTTAGCTTTTAGAGGCTTTATTAAAAGATGTCTGCTGCCTAGCCAGAGAATAGAAGACCCCATAAAACATCTCCATCCAAAGTCCTCGCATTTGGATGAGTCCAAATTTGGTTCAGCTGCCACTTTATTAGAATAAGACACATACTATAAATGTTTTATCTGAAAAATCTCATTTTATGTTCCCAGTCATTACATGATATAGGTATTGTGACTATTTCTCTTGCTAAAGAAGAGAAAGGTGAAGACTTAGGTTGCAGTTTGAATGTGACCACATCAGAATGGGAACCCAAGATTCTGATTTTCATCCTAAGCTCTTAACCACATCTGTTTTTATTATGTTAATAAAAACCCTAATTCGGGCAGCGTCTGTGGCTCAGTGAGTAGGGTGCTGGCCCCATATACCAAGGGTGGCGAGTTCAAATCTGGCCCCAGCCAAACTGCAACAAAAAAATAACTGGGCATTATGGCGGGTGCCTGTAGTCCCAGCTACTCAGGAGGCTGAGGCAAGAGAATCTCCTAAACCCAAGAGCTGGAGGTGGCTGTGAGCTGTGACACCACAGCACTCTACCAAGAGTGACAAAGTGAGACTCTGTCTCTAAAAAAAAAGAACAAAAAAAAAACCTAAGTTTTTAAGAATGATTAATAAACAAGATTTTTTGTCTCTTTAAAAAATAATTGTACCTTTGCCTTCAACATTTTTTGCTTCCATTTTGTAATGGTGTTCAGTCTTTTTACCAAAATATTCCTGGAGTCATTGTTGAATGCTTACCCTTCTTTGAAGTGATGTCCTTTTTCTTGCTGCCCTATTCTTTTGAAATTTTCAAATTGCTTATTAGTTGAATTTTTAAAATACATGTACAAGTAGGAATAGTAGGCTCCTACAGCTTAAAACAGTTTATTTATCCAGGTTATGTGAATTCAGAATAACAGTGATACTCATTTTCAGAGATGATACGGTTCCTTTCTTACAAGCAGGTATTTTGGATTGATAGTTGATGGCCTAATTAGCCTTGGACCTTTTTTTAGCCTCTTATAAAGTACTATAGATTGTTTCAAAGGAAGAAGTAGGTTTTACTGTCCCTTAGGGCATCTTGCTCTGCCTAACTATTTGCTTCCCTGAATGACTCCTTTCCAGCAAAAATGGAGGGTAAAGGCCACTAGAAAATGCTTCTCTTTGCTTTTATGTTTTCCTCTTTGAAAATAACTAGAATTTCTTTGCTAGTTCATTTCCATGTTTAGATGATGCTCAGGAGAACCCAGGTAAACAACTTGGAGGTACAATTATAGACGTCTAGACCAACATTTATATAAAAATAATATATCTAATATTTACTGAGCACTTACTATATGCCAGACACTATCTGCTTATCCTATGATTCAGATGTCACAATGATCTAGGTGAAAAGATAGGGTTCAGATTTAGCCTCAAACACAGTCTAACTCCTCAAACATGTGTCCACTCTGTTCTCTCTTTTTTTTTTAAGAGACAGAGTCTCACTTTGTTGCCCTCAGTAGAGTGCTGTGGCATCACAGCTCACAGCAACCTCCAGCTCTTGGGCTTAGGTGATTCTCTTGCCTTAGCCTCTGGATAGCTGGGACTACAGGCACCCGCCACAATGCCCGGCTATTTTTGTTGTTGTTGTTGTTGTTGAGGTTTGGCTGGGGCCACGTTCAAACCCGCCACCCTCAGTATATGGGGCCGGCACCCTACTCAGTGAGCCACAGGCGTTGCCCCACTCTGTTCTCTTTTATCCCTATGCTAGGCAAATCTTCTTTGGGCCTTGATTTCATAATCTTAAAACAAAGAGGTTGTTGGATGGCTGATTTTGCAGGTTTCTTCTACCATCAACATTTTTCTGAGTCCCTGCATCTACTTAGAAAACACTACCTCCCTGCTAGGAATCATTTTATCCTCCTCTTACATTTAGTCACTACAATTGTTGCTTTTGTTTCTTGGCCAACCTTCATTTTCTTGATGGCAGTGCTTAAGCTATAGGACACCAGCACAGTACAGAAAGTTCCCTGAATAAGGCCTCAGAGGTCCCTGTGCACAAATGCTGGGATGCTATTAAGTGCCAGGCTGCAGGGGCAGGGCAAGGCTTCCCAGAACACACACAGGGAGGGCTCTAGCTCTTCCCATTGGTCAGGGTGGGAGAGGACCAAATGTGAATGGGTTATAACTTATTCATGACTAGAATCTTAAATAGCTTGTTATAACTAATTCACAGCTACCACCTGAGTACTGGTGTGCTGCTATTTTTCAGATTCTAAAATTATTACCCTATTTCCACAGGCTTTGCATTCAGCTGAAAGATAGGTTTTGTTCTGATTGCCAAGAAACAAATTTACCATTTTTAAATAGTAAGACCCTTGACTACCAAGGATATTCCATTTCTTTTAGTCCAAGAAATGTAGTTTAGGGATACTTTAGCAATATTGCTTCTGGTATGTCAAGAAATTATGGGATGAAGTCATGTCCAAATCAATGCTGCTGCAGCACTTTTTGATTAATGCACTATAATTCTGGTTTAGATCTGTCCTCAGTACCATTATGAAGTGGTATAAAATTATCTGAAGCACGTACGTAATGCATGAGTTCAGATGTGCAGGAAGAATGGAAGTTAATTAGGCCAGAGGAGCAGGAGGTGGTTTGCCAAGAATGTTCCAGGAAGAGGGAACAAGATGTGCAAAGGCCCTGTGTTGGGTGTGGCCAACGCCAGGGGCCAGAGTACCCAGTGCTAGTGAGCATAGAGCCAGAGGGGGCCCAGGGGGACAGGGTGGGGAGGGCAGGCTGACCTAGCAGGGCCTCTAGGACTGTGGTACTTGATCCCAGGACCAACAAAGAGATGAATATGGTCAGAGAAAAGCCCCAGAAGATAGACACAGGAAAAAATATATTTTAAAAGGGAGGAAAGATAAGTCTGGCTTTGGTTCCTCCTCACAGAGACATCAGAGTGGTCCTGGCAGCTAGTGTCCAAGCTGAGTGCTGTGTATTCCCCGGGAGCAGCCTTGTCACTGACTTAGCCCCCAGAGGGCTCCTGTCAGCCTGGCCTTGGAGAAGAAGAGTGTGTGTGTGGTCCTGGCCCTGGAGAGCTACAGGGTGGGAAACCCAGTTCTTCATTTTTGTTTTGTTTTTTTGTAGAGACAGAGTCTCACTCTTTCACCCTTGGTAGAGTGCTGTGGTGTCACACAGCTCACAGCAACCTCTAATAGGCAGTTCTCTTGCCTCAGCCTCCCAAGTAGCTGGGACTACAGGCACCCGCCACAATGCCCAGCTATTTTTTTGTTGCAGTTTGGTCAGGGCCGGGTTTGAACCCACCACCCTTCACATATAGGGCCGGCGTCCTTCCCACTGACCCACAGACACTGCCCAGAAACCCAGTTCTTTGTTCCTAAGCTAGTCTGGATGCTTTGTGAGGGTGCTGGCTAGGCCCAGCATGCCTTACCCTCATCCAGCTTCATGGAAAACTTGGCCATAACACAAGCAAGGGTCGTGCTGCATGGATGGTCAGCAGTGCTGCTTTAGTCATGTGATTTTTAACCTGGACTCAGAGAGCCCTGGATCCTGCCTTGCTGCCAGCAGTGCTGTTCCCAGGCTGGCCTGTCGCCTGGCCCTGTGTTCTGCTGAGGGATGCTGGCTTCCCTTCCATGAACTGTACCTGTCAGTCGTCTGCAGTCTCAGAGCACCAGAGATTTGATGTACACAACTTGGAAAGCATCTGAATTTCTGATGAAATTCTATCTGCCTCAAACCTCGAGACTTTTACCCACAGAGCCTGAGGGCTGGGAGAAACTGCGGCTCAGATGCATTGCTTGGTTTATGTCCTTCTCTTCAGTAGGACATTTTTCTCTGTTCCCTCAGAGGGGTACTGTGAGAGCAAATGACCTCGGTGACAGGAAAGCACTTTGTGCTCATGCAAGTCAAGATGGTCCATAGATAAGATTATGTCATCATTTATACAAAATTCTCTGAGAGGCAGGAGCAGCACTTTTGGATTAGGATGACAAGAAGACTCAAGCTGTTGACCAGGTGGCTGTCCTCCTCCTGCTGGACAGCAGTGAGTGGGGCCCTTATCTCCCCACATCCTTCTTCACAACATGCTGCCCCCTCCCACTTCAGGAAGCTGCTTCATGGGTCTTCAGAGCCCATCTCTCTGGAGTTTGGAGTGGAAAGGCTTTTTGAATGTTAATTTTCTGAATTTGTAAATAGTAAATTAACAGAAATACTTAGCAAATTTACCATGGGAGAAAATGCCCATATGGCTTAGCCTTTGAGTCATAATCAAGGTAACTTATACCGCAGATCTCTACCCTGCAAGCACGTACTTGCACTGCTCCTGCTGGAGAAGTAGTAGGCCTGCGCACATTTGGCAGCATGGGGCCAGCCCTGGAGTTGACAGTCCACTTGGAGAAGAGGACCAGGGTCCAGGCTGTGCTGCCGTTGGTTGCCCAGATAACTGTAAAAATTGCTGAAAGCTCCCAGCAGTGCTTAGAAACAAAATCAGATTTCCTGAAGACAAAGGCTGCAGTACAGAGAGCCCACAATTTGTGTATATGCCCTTTGACATAGAAAGTCTAGTGCTTTGCAAGACTGGGTCTATGAGGGTTGCCCTCCATTGCTGGCTGACACACAACTGAGATGGGATGAAGACCTGTAGTCACAAGATGTGCTATTCATCTACAGCAGACGCCTGCACTTCCACTCCCATCCAGCACACTGGCCCCTTCAGGATTGATCGCGGACGCTCCTTCATGTTTCTGATGCTTAGAGTGCCTCAAATACTGAATTAAGCCTCTCAGGACCAAGTCCATGTCTTCTGAATTAGCTGTATCTCTCAGCTGTGTTATCTTGGCCTAAACAAGATGCTTTCATAGCTTCATTCACCTCATACTACTGGAAGGATTAAATCATTACAGTGATTACATGTATGTCATCAGTAGCTAAGGATAAAAATTGAAGACATCACTGCTTTTAAACTGCAGCAACTCTTTTGCCCTTGAAAGTTAGAGATACTGTTTTATTTAGAAAATAATTTAGTGAGATAGATGCCATTTGGATATTGATTTCCTTGGCCCCACGAGGACATTTCTTGTTCGTGTATATCCTAACAACTGCAGAGTGCCCTGCACAGATGGCACATCCACATTAGAGCCTTTTAAGTCAGCACAGAGTAGGGAAGGGGACAGTGACAGTGAATATTACCAGATGGGAGATCCTCATCCTCCAGCTGTCTGGACTCCAAGTGGTGTCACTGGAACTCACGTGCAGCCTGGCCACATTATGTAATCCTACTCTCGCTGTTTGCCTTGCATGCCTTCTCATCCCTGCTGTCTACCTATAATGATGGGAAACTTCAAGGACACATTTTTATTTCTGTAGTTACCACAGTGGATTCACGAAATACAGAGTTGTTACCTTTCAAAGTTGCTGATTTACCAAGGCAGTTTAGAGTATGAATGCTCATGTAAGTCATATTTAAATTTGCTACAAATGAAATTTAATACTGCACGATGATTGGGATGGGGCACCTGCAGCCACTGAGACTGCAATTTCACTCCAATCCTGCCCTCTGTGGTAGGCTGTGGAAGTGAATATGTATTTCCATGTCTAGGCGCATGTCATTTTGTGCTATTGGGGCTGAGTGAAATTCTTTTGAAGTTTTAAAATATTTTGGTGTATCACGTTTTCTTTGAGCAAGGCATGCCTGTAAACTAAAGGCTCTATAACCCTGAAGGTCTCATGTTGCTCTGGTGCCACAGTTGTGCACCAAACATTCATTTAAGAAGCTCATTCATTTAACAAGTGCTGCCACAGGCCTCCTGTGTGCCAGGCACCATGCTGGGGCTGAGAGGGCAGTGGCATACTAGCACTTACAGACTCCCACACAGAGGGAGTGAACTAAAACTAGGGACAGAGCATGACATGTCAGTTGCCATGGGCTTGCAGAAGAACCTTGCTTAATGTAGCAGGCCAAGGCTTCCAGGAGGAAATGATCTTACACTAAGACCCAGATGGTGGGTAGAAAGGTGGGCAGAAGAGAGGGGCTGGGAAGGGTGTTCTGTGCAGAAGAAGAGCCACGAGAGGGCATCAAAGTGGGAAGGACATGGCCCCATCATGAGACCTGGAGGAAAGCTGGTGCCACAAGGTGTCTGGAGTAGGGGATGGGCCAGAGGGTAGCAGCACCAGTCTCAGGGCTGGGCAAACCCACTTGATTCTCAGAGCAGTAGGAATCGTTGAATATTTTTAAATAGTCTCAATTTTATTTTTAATAATTCCACTGTGTGGAGAAAGGAATGGAGCAGACAAGGGTGGACAGAGGGTGGTTTATTTGCAGTGTTTTGGGTGAGGGTGATGGCAGCCTTGGGGAAAAGTGAGTGAATTTGAAAACTAGTATTGAAGATAGATCCCTAAGAAAACTTGATGGATTGGAAACAAGTGGCCAGTGATTCTGGAGTCAGGTGACTTGCAGGCGCACAGCTGGGGAGAATGTTGGAGAAGGGATGAGGTGCTAGGCCTGTCCTCCTAGACCTGCTACGTTCCAGATCAAAGTCAAATTGTCCTCACTCTTCACCAACAAGCTGCTAAAATATGGGCTCTGCTTTTCCTATTAACCAGCAGAACCTCAGATTTGAGGCTGTCTTTTTAAAATATTGCCAGGCAACGCAACTCATCTGGAGTTCCACTTCCAAATCCCCCTCAGTTCTGAGGATCCGCATCCCAGGTGAGATGCTGCCATTGCTGAGTGGAGGTCAAGCGTGGACAGTGCTGAAGGCACAGGTAGCACCCTGAACTGTGGCTATTTAGCTTCTACACATTCTGCTTTGTTAGGGAAGGGTAAGGTCAACATGTGGCTCAGGAGGCTCACTCTCAGAACCTGCCTTTGTTCTGGCTGGTGATTCCCGAGGCCACGCGCTGCATACACAGTGCTGAGACCTCAGGGCCTGTGGGGCTCCAGAGCCTGTACAGGGAGAGTCTGTAGTTGAAGCGGAGAGTTAAGGTAGAAACTTTTCTTGCTCCTTCCTGCCTTTCTCACACCTCCACTGAGGAAAGCCCTGTGTGATAGAGACAGCTCTGGCATCATCTTCAGGAAGGAAACCTGGTGAACCACGGGCCAGGACTGTTTCAAGGAAAACGGGCCTAGGGAGGACCCCCAGGGTTATGTCACAGCTTCCTGTTGGTGGCATTTGAGTTTGTTTCCAGGCTTTTCTGACTACAAGGTGTACCATAATGATCATTCTCACAGCTACCTCTTTTCACACAGTACTAATTTCCCTTTGACAGATTCCTAGAAGTAAACTTGCTAATTCAGAGAGATGATCGATTCTGAGGCTTCCAATAGGCTTTGCTGAATTGCTGCCTAAGGTGAGGGGCACCATTCACAGTCCCACCAAACCTGAACTGTTCCCTGGTGGTCGTTGCTTTCTCTTGTCATTTCTGCCCCCAAGTGAAACGTCCTATTGTTTTTATCCTGGTCCTTTTTAGGATGTGACATTAGTCACTTCTCTTCCTATACTCTGTTGGTGTCATTTTATTTTCTTCTCCGAGTTTTTCATGTTGCCTTTGTGGCATCTGTAGCCTCTGCTGAGTAGACCATGCTTTGTGTCAATGAAAGTGTGTCTTAAATTGCAGTTAGGAAGCATTTCTAGCTCCAGAGCTAGCGTGTAAACACATCACTGGTCTTACAAATTTTAAGGAGTGATCAGTATTGACAGAAGTGTTGACAGCCTGGATGAGTCACGGTCTCCAAAATCATCCCATCATGCCATCCTACAAATATACTGTGTACTGGAAGTCTTTGAGAAGTCGTGTTTCCTTTAGGGTGGGTTCTCTGGTATAGCAAATTAAAGATGCTATACTCTGAGGCTCTGTATATATAAGAATAATTTATAAGCAAATAATCCACAGTTTGTCCTTGGTTATTTTTCAGCACTTGCAAAGAGTCTTAAATTACTCTGGTAGCTTTTCTAGAAAGACTATTTGGCTTTACTACATTTCTCAAGTTACAGTAAAGGCAAAGAACCTGAGACTCTTCGTGGGCTTTGGATAATGGAAGCCAAAGTGGGGTGGGGAGGGGAGGGGCTAGGGATAGACCCCAGATGCAGCCACCACATGGCCCCATGACATTCCTAAGGATTCGGAGCCACTCTGCCTCTTCTTCTTGCTTTGGCCTGCCCCAGATGCCATTTAGAGGGAGCGTTCACCCCATTTCCTAGTGCCAGGTTTCCCTATGAGGAAGCACTCAGTGCCTCCCTTGACAGTAGAATTTTGTAGGTCTAATTTGGGCCAGTCACAGTCTGTTGAGGTCAGGTGGTATATGTCAAAGAGAGATTTAGAATCAGGGCCCTGGATGTGAACCTCTACTCTATACTTACTGGGTATGTGAGTGCCCCCCCCCACTCATTAATCCTCCTCTTAACCTATTTCCTCATAAGCAAATGAGGTGACTTACCACTGCACTGAGCATAGCTCGCTGGTGTGCCAGGAAGCAGAGGCTTCTGTCACTGCACTTGGGCTTCCCTACTGTGATGGGAATATAGCCCCCCAGGCCCTACCCTGAGGCTCCATTGGTTTCCTCCTGCTTTCTCCTTGGAGGTGCACAGCTCTGTGTACTCAGAGCCAAGGAGGGCAGGCAGAGGACAGCTCCCTCTTCCAGCCGATCACCCCGGGACCATCATTGTCAGAAATAGCAACCAGGGTCTGTGTTTCCCTCAGGTCACCTGGATGTCAGCATGGCAACCACAAACCTGGAGAACCAGTTGCACAGTGCACAGAAGAACCTCTTGTTCCTTCAGCGAGAGCATGCCAGCACACTCAAGGGGCTGCACGCTGAGATCAGGCGGCTACAGCAACACTGCACAGGTACACTAGGGAGGGGCACGGCAGAGCCTAGTGTCAGGTCGCAGAGGCTGGATAACCATCTGGCCCGGTGGCCCTCGCCAGCTCCCTGTCCTCATGGGAGTCTGTGTGAGTGTATTGCATAATGGAAACACACTGAGTTGAAGCTGCAAAACCTTTCCTTGGCATACTGAGGACTTAAAAGATCAAAATAAAATTGTTAACAATTTACCATGCATTTTGGAAAGGATAACCAAGATGTAGCCTGTGTGGGAAATAATTGAGCAAGCTGCTCCTCCACTGTGGAGTGTTTTGGAGGAAAGGGGAAGGGGGCTTTTAGGGGAAAGGAGGGTCCCCTCTTAACCCTAGTCAGGATAGTGGCCACTGATATTTTCTGCTGTTCTCATACTTGCCTCTGAGACTACCAAACCCTGCTCTGTGTGGGCACAACTCTCTACCTACTCATGCGAATTGCTTCTGCATTTCCAGAGCTAATGAAAGTTTGAAGTGTACCATAACAGAACTAACGTATAAAATTTCCTTTTTAGATCTGACATATGAGCTGACACTCAAAAGTTCTGAGCAGACAGGTAAGACCTCCTCCCCAAACATTAATGACAGTATTGCTTCTTTTTGTGGTTTGTGTTGGTACCATTTGTTTTCACTAGTTATATGCTTTGAAGGAAACACATTTGCCATGAAGAGTTGCATATGTGGCAAGAGCTCTCTAAGAAATGACAAGGATGTTTGGACCCCTCAGTGTTATGAGTGGTTATCAGTGGGCAGGATGATGAGTAATTTTCTTTTGATTGAGGCATATATTTGGAGTGTCTATTATGCTTTTCTAGATTTCTGACTTCTCCACAATGCATATGTTTCCTGTGTAATCAAGACATAAAAATAGATGTGATTTAAACCCAATAGGAGGAGCAGCAACACGTAGACAGAACATACCCTACCCAGGCCCTACACCTTAGCAAGGGCCCTGGAAGAGAGCAGGTGCTCTCTAAATACTGGCTGGGTGAGTGATCACTGTACAAGGTGGCCCAGAGAAGATCAATGACTGTCTTTCTCCTGACTGCAGCCCCAGAAATGCTTCCCCCAACCGGAAACCTCTGAGACATTGGGGAACCCCAAGGGGTGTCAGTCTGATGGCAGCCAAGAGTGGAAAGACAGCAGCCTGGGCCTTGCCAGGGTACTCTGTGCCTGTTACAAATAGAAAACTCAGAACAGTGTGGCGATTTAGAGAATGCAGAATATGTGAGGCAAGATGTGTGCTTATAGGCTTCACGATGGTAGTTATTATTCACGAGAGCGTCCAATTCCTTGTAAAAAACATGGACTATTTCCAGTCCTGGTGTATTACTGAGCACTGAGTTTTCCCCTTGTGTTATTCACATTACAGTCTCTTAAGTGCTCCTTTCAGGAGCCAGGACATCTTTTCATCTGTGTGTGGTAGAGAAGGCATGGCCAGACTCCTAAGGGCTTGCAATAGGAGCCAACCCTCAGGTTCTGCCTATAGAGGAGGGATACCAGGATCCTGTCCCACAGGCCCTGAGGCCAGGAGTTGGGCTTCCAGAAATCCAGATTTCAACCTAATGTTGGGGGCCCAGCCTCCACTCCACTTGTCATGGAAACCATGGCATCCTCCCTCCCTGTCCCCTCTTGGCCCAGGCTAATCTGAAAATGCATAGTTTTATCCTTTGGCTTCTCCATTTGATGTTCTCAACCCTGAGTCTCAGGGCCACCCGCTCACCTGGAATGGTCCTCTCAGCAGTAGCAGGGTCTCTATGGTAATGGTTTTCAGGGTATATCTCAGTGTGGAGGCAATGGAAAGCCCCTCCTCATGAGGCTCTGGTGGGGCGTCTGCCCTCCCCAGAGTGAGCATCATTGCTTTACATTAGTGCTTCCCATACTCTGCCCAATCCTAAGAAGCCCTGCACAAAACAAGTACAATCCTCCATAAGGCCTTGAGAAGCTATGTGTCTGGATGATAGAACATGTTACGAAAGCTGCCAGCTCAGGCCAGTGGGGAAATGCTAGGAGACTCAAAGGGACAGAGGCTCTGAAGACAGCAGAGGCTCAGGAAGGTCGGCCAGCTCAGGTCAGAACATGGGTGGGGCCTCAGGCAGTGAGTTTTGCTGAAGGGGATGGACACAGGTCTGAAGTTGGCTCAAAGGACAGAAGTTATGATAAAGACAGAACAAGAGGGCAAGGTGGGTGGCAGGAGTGCTGGTGGGAGCAGGTAACACTGGGACACTAAGGAAATGAAGGCTTGAACAGCAGAGTAGAAAGGGTGACCAAGCTTCCTAAATGCTAGATAGATTTGAGTGAAGACCAGAGGGGCCAGAGCAAGGCTAGGAAGCAGGAGCAGGGAGCAGCAGAGCTAGATAAGTCTGCCAAGAGCTGACACAGGCCATGGGGGCATGAGCAGAGCTGGGGAGGGAAGGGCCATAAGTAGCCTATGGAATGTCTCGGTTCAGTCTAGTTGGGAAGATAGCAATGTGGGAAGTGGAACAGCTATTTAGATTTGAAGGACCATCACTGGGAGAACTGGCACTCAGGAGATGCTAACTCAGGAGCTGACTCAAAGTTTATTCTAGAATAGCTAGGAAGAGTCTAGAAAGAACTTCCTAGGAGCCAGGTGAGAAGGAAGGCCAGCCAGGCAGTGTGAGGACAAGCAGAGTCATAGCACTGGGTCTGGAGTTTAGCCAGCAGATGTGAGTGCAGACAGCTGGGGACAAGGTCTACAGGTCACTAAACAAGCAGAGGTGGTGGGGTGGTGATGTGCGCAGCAGGCAGGGTGAGGGCAGGCACACAGGGCAGCAGAACTAGGCAGCAGCCCCTGGTGTCAGGGTGGACGCAGGGACAAGGAAGCCTTACTCTCTGAGTAGGAGGCAGGAGAGGATGAGAGATCATGAGAGGAAACCAGAAGCGAAGGAAATGTGGCATCTTGACCTCTCTTAAGAGTATTTGTGTTTTAGACGAGAATTATTACATTTAAGTTTCAAAACAGTGCTTTGAATGTAGCAGGGATTTACCACCACCTAAAATTGCCTGTTTGAACTTCAGCAAGTTTAAAATTGGGACACATTCTTTTATGCAATGAGCTAGTGAAGTGAGAACTGGAAAGGGCCTGGCCTTCCCCTGCCCAGCCCCTCGAGGTGGCTGTGACACAGCCCTTGCCCATGCCTGCCCCCAGGCGTCATGGCGCTGCCTCCGTCTAGTGGGTTCTTCACCTGCTGCCTCGACTTCTTCTTGTAGGCGATGGGTCTTCTAGAAGCAGTGAACTGAAGAAAAGGTGTGAGGAACTGGAAGCTCAGCTGAAAGTCAAAGGGGACGAGAACGCGGAGCTGTTAAAGGAACTGGAGCAGAAGGACGCCATGATCACAGTACTGGAGAACACCATCCGTGAGCGTGAGCGCAAGTACCTGGAGGAGCTGAAGGTAAAGAGCCACAAGCTGAACCTGCTGTCCAGTGAGCTGGAGCAGCGGGCGGGCACCATTGCCTACCTGACCTCCCAGCTGCATGCCACCAAGAAGAAGCTCCTGAGCTCCAGTGGGACCTCAGACGCCAGCCCGTCAGGGAGCCCCGTGTTGGCCAGCTATAAGCCAGCACCTCCCAAAGACAAGCTGCCCGAAACGCCTCGCCGCCGCATGAAGAAGAGTCTCTCGGCTCCCCTGCACCCGGAATTCGAAGAGGTCTACAGATTTGGGGCTGAGAGCCGGAAACTACTTTTGCGGGAACCGGTAGATGCCATGCCTGACCCCACCCCATTCCTGCTGGCCCGGGAGTCCGCGGAGGTCCACCTCAAAGAGCGGCCTCTCATACCGCCCATTGCCTCCGAGCGCAGCACCGGTGAGCAGCACAGCCCAGCCCGTGATAAGCAGCACAAGGCCCACGTGGGGGTGGCCCACCGGATCCACCATGTGGCCCCACCGCAGGCGCAGCCTGAGGTGGAGACACTGGCGGTCGACCAGGTAAACGGAGGCAAAGCTGTGAGAAAGCACCCAGGCACGGACAGAACTGTTTGAGGCCGCGGCCCTCGGCTTCGTCGCACTGTGAGCACCACTAGAAAACACTCATTCACACCTTCTGTTTATTTTTTTCCCATGCATGCCAAATTTTTTTCAGACCCGTCTACCAATTCTTCTCCTTCTGCTTTTCTTGCCCTCTTACTGACAGCAAAATATGATCGTGTCCCTGCTGCAGAATACATATTTACCAACTGCCGTGGCCAGGCACCTGCGTGCAGCTCGCTTGCTTCTAATCCCACTCCACGTGAGCTAAGTGCACTTGTGGGCAGAGCACAGGCCTCGGGCTGCATCACTACTCGATGTTCATGAAATCAGATATTCTCATGCCTAATTACAAAGTGGGAGCAACACATATCAACCTTGACCTCCCTCCCCAGGCTCCAGGGCAGCCTGTCCGGAGCACCTCTGCTCCCTCCTGGAGACTTAGTAACCTCCCAACAGACCTTTCCCAGGGCGGCACCGATCACCAAGCAACTGTGTGTGTATCTAAAGGAACTAAATAAGATGAAGTTTTACTCCTCATAGCACCACAACCTGAATGTGTGTTCATATTTTTTGTTAGTTTTACCCAAAATGTTTAAGATCCCAACAAACTTTATTTTCTAAACCTGCCTTCTTTCTGTTTTGTGTCTTTTATTAAATCCCAAGGGAGGGCTGGAAGGAGCTCATGGGAGGGGGAGAAACAGCAGGTCCCTGCGGTAACTACTACCCTCTCCCAGCCCAGAGCTATTCCTTCCACTGTCTGTACTTCTGAGGGTCTTCAGAAGCCTCTTTTGCTGGGACTGGCCTCTGCCCTTCTCTCCTGCAGCGTTCAACCCTGCCCCTCCCTCTGGGAGTAAAAGCTACTCCTTGCCTCCAGCAGGCGTGGCCAGGGATCCAGGCCAGGCTCAGAGAACATAGAGCTGGTACCCAGTGGCCACTGGCTCCCGAGGTTCCAAGTCTGTGCCCAACCCCAAATAAACTCAGCAGGTTGGGGCTAAAAGCACAGGAATTAAATAAGCTCAACAGCCTTATGAGTACTTGGCAAGTCAGAGCCAAAGGACCTGAGGCCAGAGAGTTCTGGAATGAGAAGTGGCTGTAGATGATTCTGGCCACCTCCACTCTGTGTCTGGCCTCATCAGCCTTGCCTGCCATCAGCTCACAGAGAAGGGGTCTGCCTGGAATCCCTCCCCCAGCAGCCTCAGCCTTCTGAGGAGCATTTGCTGAAACAGACTTGGACTCTCAAAAACACCCATTTGGAAATTTACACTAGGACTCTCATTTGGGCCAGTGATATGCCAGGCACTTCTGCTTACTCAAGTGTTTCCTCTGAGAATGAAAAGAAAACTCAACTCGTCTTAAAATGCTCTGTAGTATTTACTTTTTGAATATATAAAATTCTGAAAGAAAAAGTAGCTCAAAACCATCAGGTTAATTTGTATAGAAAGATTTAAATGGCTGATTTCCAATATAAGGAAGATCATTGTAAATCCCTTCGTGCCCCTTGAGAGGCCCCAAGAAATGACAGCAAACAACATCCTCCTTCTCCAAGCCCCAGAGCATCCCCCACTAACCCCCAGCTCAGGATTTGTTATCCAGTTTTCTTTTCCCAAATCTTAATCAGAATTGAGGGTGAGGCATACCCCTTGTAGCACCCAGTGAGAAATGTGCTTTGTGGTAAAGAGATCAGCTTCAAAAACCAAGCCAACTCCCATAGCGTTCCTTCTCATGGAGGTGGTGTAGACAGGGGTCCGGAAGGTATTCTGCAAGGGAAAGGCAGGTGAGACACTCCACAGAGAGAGGATTGAAAAAGTTCCTGCAGGCTCCTGTCCCTGGCTAATCTAAGGGCAGCAAGGCTGCCATCTGAGAACAAAGGCCACCCCCCACCAACTTAATGGGGACTGGGCTTCACACAGACACACTTGTTAATAGTGGATCCTGGCTGGGGCAAAGAGAGGGCACCTGCTGTCCACACCATGTGTCACTACTTTGTAATTCAAACCATCTCCACAGAATTTCACAAGAAGAGAGGGAGTCTCATCTTAGCAAGGCTAGACTGTAGGATCTAAACTTGAACCTGACACTTGTAGAATGATCACACATATGTACATGCATCTGTGTGTCTTCCTCAGAAGTGGCTCCACTGCTTTTTATCATATCTCCAAAGCCTCCCCAGCCCACAAAGGTTAACAGCCCCTGTTTTAAAAGGCATGGCCACTGGCATGGCCACTGGAAACCACCTCAGCTGTCACTACCACAGGGGACTGGCATCAGAGGAGAGAGTGGGCCTTCACCTGCAGTTTGAGGCGATGGGCTTCAATGGGGATGACCTTCAGGATTGGCAGGTCCACAACCAGCACCTTGGGTTTGCTTTTGATAAGACATCCTTTCTCTAAATCCCAGTCGGCACCTTCTAGATACAGTCCTGAGACAAAGCATCCTAGAGATACCAGGAAGAGGAGCTATGTGCAAAGGCATCCATACTCTACCATGCACTGATAGCTCTAGCCCAAGGCACCAAGGACACAGCGCAGGCCTTTCTCCATTTCTGTTCTGCCCACTTTCCCTTTTAGAGGGACAGCCCAGACAGGAGACACTGTAGACCCCATAACCACCCTCATGGTCCCAAAGACATGGATGAGGGATGGTTCCCTCTCCCTAGCAGGGCCTGCCAGATCCTCTCCACACGTATGTGGCTTTGAAGCTACAGACTTAGAACACTTGGGCCCTCAGGCTACAAAGACAAGTGGCACTGGAGTCAGTGGGCACCATGGCAACCCTAGCTCCCCTGTGAGCTAAGTGGCTCTAGAAGCTGAAGCCTCACAGAGGGAGTCATCTCTGGGGAAGAGGGTGCAGCAGACGTGCAGAGATCAGCAGAGAAGAGGACAATCACTTAGCCCCAGAGACTGGCAGCCTGGACACTTCCCTGTTCCCAAGAACTAGCTGGACTCCTGTTGCTGGGACCTGTGAGAGGCCCGAAGCTTTGCTGAAAATGCACACTCCTTAAACTAGCTTGGGAGTATTTTTTCCTTGCAGTTAAATGGCCTCTAATGCAACATGGCCCCACAAAAATAGTAGTTTGTAGCTATCATTTGCATAGTCAGTAACCAATGTTTAAGGGACCTGAAGTTATAGCATAATCTAATGGTCCCAACCAAGCTAGTCCACTCTGTGCTCTGGCTCCCATGCCCCTGGCCCCAGGTTTACAGGGAAGCCACCTGTTGAACTAATTCTTAGCAAGAGCAACTCTGATGTAGGAGCTCATTCCCCACAAACTAGCAAGGTGGACGTGGTTCAGGTCTGCCTTGAGAACCCCAGGTGTCAATGGAGACAGTGGATGAGAACTTGTGTATGCACCCTCAGCAGCACCAAGCCATGGGCAGTGCACACGTGAATGGCTCCTGAACAGGACCTGTGCATTCTAGTGCACACTATGCTTGTGCCTTTGAGCCGGGGCTATCTCAGGGAAAGAAACCCTGAGGGAGACCAGTGGGCGCACAGCCAGCTGACCGTACCTTGTCCTGCCCGCTCATTCACTTCATCTGCTTCTTGGAACTTGGTCACTTGTGTGAACAAGGTAGAACGGTCCAGGGGCCAGCCATTCTTCCGGCAGGTGGCCTGCACCAGGGCCGTAAGGTAGGATTCTGGGATATGCAGCCCTGAGAGCCACATCACACTGGGTTCACTCTCGGTGACCTGGAAGGAGCCAGGGGCAAATGGTGGGAGCCTGGCACTGTCATCACCTGCCAGGGTCAAAGCCAGCTATAGAAGTACAGCATGTGGTAAAGGTATATTTCACCTTAGTGGCAAAAAGATGGTGTCAGCACAATAGGCAGCCCACTTGGGAAACAAGCCGGACTGCCAAATTCCAGATGGATCAAAGATTGAGCTATAAAACAAAATAAAGCCACAAAACTACTGGATGAAATCTCCAAAGGATGTTTTCATAATCATGAAGTGGGAAATATGAATCCCAGAAGCCTTTTAAAAAAAAACTAATACATGTGACCACAAAATTTAAAACTTTTCTATAGAAAAAAATAGTATAAAAAGTTAAGACTCAGGACAAGCTGGGAAAAACATGTGCAGCACTAGCAGATGAAGGGCTAATTTCTTTAACATATTAAGAGCTCCTAAACATCAATGAAAAAGATGGAGACAATAAAAATGAAATTGAGGCATGAAAATAATTCACAGAAAAAGAAATGTAAGCACATGAAATACACTCAGTAATAAGGAATGCAAAGCAAAATAATGAGAAATACTATCTCTCACCCATCAGGGAGACAACGATCCAAAATATTAAGAATATACAGATGTGACACCACAGCACTCTATCGAGAGTGACAAAGTAAGACTATATCTCAAAAAAAAAGAATATACAGTGTTGTAGAGGGGTGAGAAAAGAATCCTAATCATATATGGAGATTTGGACTCTTCTAAAGAACCATCTGAGAGGACCTGTCAAAAGTTAAATGTACACACTCTTTGATCCAACTGCATTATTGGAATTTACTCACAGAATATACTCATACCTGTATTCACAGACATGCACCAGAACGTTGTTTGTATTAGCAAATATATATATATATATATATATATATAGTAACCACCTAAATGTCCATCATTGGCAAAAGGATATGGAATATTTGTAAGATACAGTACTCTAAAAAGAATGAGTTAGATCACTATATGAAACAATGCCAAGATATTCTCTTAGACAAAATAATCAAGTATATAGAGCAGGGGTCCTCAAACTTTTTAAACAGGGGGCCAGTTCCCTGTCCCTCAGACCATTGGAGGGGGACTGTGGGCCCTGGGATGAGTCTGCTGCTAAGAAGAATAGGCAGTGGCATCAAAAACACCCGGCAGGCAGGATAAATGTCCTAGGCGGGCCGCATGTGGCCCACGGGCTGTAGTTTGAGGATGCTTGATATAGAGTATGCTTTAAAGTCTTAAAAATAGGCCTGCCACAGTGGCTCACACCTATAATCCTAGCACTCTGGGAGGCCGAGGCAGGAGGATCACTTGAGCACAGGAGTTTGAAACCAATCCAAGCAAGAGTGAAACCCTGTCTCTACTAAAAATAGAAAAATTAGCTAGGTGTGGTGGCTGGTGCCTATAGTCCCAGCTGCTCAGGAGGCTGAAGCATGATCACTTGAGCCAAGGAATTTGAGGTTGCTATGATGATGCCACTGCACTCCAGCAGCAAAGACAGACTCCATCTCAAAAATAAAAAGTCTTAAAAACAAAAAAGAGAAGGAAAAATGGAATATATATATATATACTTATAGAATCTAAGAACATTTCTAGAGCACCCAATACATTTTAACAGAATTTATCCTTCTGCTGGGGAATGGGCAGAAGTTGTTGAGAGGTGGTTTGAGGAAGTCCACGTTGACCCAGCAGAGAGATAGTGATGCATCACTCACCCACAGCGTGTACTGGCTAAACCGTCGCAGGAAGTAGACCATCCAGTTTCCAAGGGACTTTAAGGTGTCAGGGGCAAGCTTTCTCCAGATATTAGGGATATTCCCAATAAAAAGAGACCTGGCCACATCATCTAACTCACTGCTCATTCCAACCTCTCCAGCCAAGGCCTATTTAGAATCAAGGGCAAATAGGCAAGACTATGTCAGAAATCAGGTGCTACACTGAAACAGCAACCTACACTAGAGAAATATACTCACCCTTTGAAGTTCAGCCAAAGATTTGGTCATCCGTACCACGAGCTTGTTGAAGCGCTCCAGCTCCTGCAAGAGCACCACTGACGTGGGGGAGATTGCGAAGCCAAGGTGCTTCCTGACCTGGTCCAAGTCAAAGACTTTGGGCATCTTGTTTTCTATGTCCTTGGCCACTTGGCCAATGTAATCATCACGGCTGATGCCACTGCTGGATTCCCCTAAAACCAGGACACTTTTTAGAGTAAGTAAGGTATCCAGGTGAACATGGGGCATCCTGGGCCTCCTGGCTCTAGGAAGGGCACAGCAACATGGGACAGCTCCAAGAACCAGCCAGTAGCACCTGTGTTGACACTGCAAGACCCTAATCAGAACGTATGTGCTCCTCTGAGCAGACTTACCCGTCTGAGGCTGTAGCTCCAGGAGATGAGTCCACATGTCCCGAGCCGCCTGTGTGTAATATCCAATCTCGGCATTGGAATGAAGGCCAAACACTTCAGGTGTGTTAGCAAGTGGGAGGGCCTCGATGGCTTCTATGATCACAGAGAACAACAGAGGTAGCAGCATCAAGCCACCTTTGATTTTGGAGGGCCCAGAGCCTCAAAATCCCCAAACGTCTGAGTCTAATTTCCACTGCTTACTAGGTAACATGTTTTCAACTAAAACTTCTATACCACCACACCCAGTCCAGCTGTATGTTTATCATTTATGAAAATGGCTCAGTGGCTACTCTGCCCTTCCAGACAGAATCGGATATATTTACCATGGTTCCAAGGTGGGAAATCTGAACTGTCAGCTCTGAGGCTAGGAGGAAACTAGCAGGCTTAACAGACCACACCTAGCCAGCTAAGGCACCCCAGCAGCACAGGGGTTGCAAAACCTACCAAGGCAACCATAGAAAACAAATGCTTTTTCATTTTGAGAAAGCTCACCAACAAATTTTTCCTTTACATCACCAGCAGGGATTTTATAGTCCACTTCCTTGTTCCAAAAGAAGTGGAATGGCTGAAAAGTATCAAAAAGGAAGTCTCCCAGGTATTCATCCATGTAAACAGTCAGGATACGGCGATCAAAGCTGTCAATGGCCCGCCCTCCATACATGACCTGAAATCAGAGGGGGTAAGAGCCAACCAGGAACCCAGAACCTACTATGTGCAGCCCAGGCCCCCCAGAGCCAGAGGCTCACCCAGGTTCAAGACCAAATTCATTCTCCTTGCAGTCCTGCCACTGTGCAGCTCAAACCTTGTTGACTCAAACGTTGGGGCCAATGCGTGCAAGAGGACTTGTTTACAAATCATACTGTGGCTTTGTTGGTTTTCCAAGGGATGGAGCTCAAGGTGATAAGCATACTTGATGAAGTACTAGAGGCCAGCAGGCCATGAGGAAAGTCTCCAACACATACAAAACAACCAAAACACCAAAACAACCCAAAAAAACAGCAGCCACTTTTGTCTTTGGAATTGACATCATCATCCAACCCATGTGCAGACCACCAGGAAAGCTTTCCTGAGAGCTCTGTATAAAAAGCAGCGGTCTCCAGAGTGGCCTTCCATGCCTGGCTAGGCAGGGTCCTTAAGGGTACCTGGCCTGTGCCTTGGGCCAAGAATCCAGCTTAGGGCACCTCCGTTTGAATGGAACTCATTTAGGACAAAGAACAACCAGGACCAGGTAAGAATTTCACAGAAACCTGAGGGGCCTTCAGCAGAAGGTGAGCAAGAGCAAAAGGGCTCAGAGGACAAAGACAGAAGGCTACAGCCCCATCACAGCCCTCTCTGGGCACTCCTACCTCTCCAATTAGGTACTTGAGGCTACCCCACGGGATCCTTGGGTCATGTTGCTGGAAGGCCTTTGTTAAGTATGTGTTCAGAATTTCCATGCAGACCTTGAAAGAAGAGGAGCAGGCCTAGTTAAATCATTCACATCCTATTTACTGAAAAGGTGGGCAGGCACAACTCTGCCACTGTCAAACTTGGAGGAAAGGGCAAGGCGCAGACAGCCCACTAGGGAAGCATCTTCCTGGGGATGAGACACAGCCAAGCTCTCACCTGGAAGTCGGACTCATTGAAGTCGTAATACACATTCCAGCCAATCTTCCCGAACTTCCTGCGCTCCTGCACCACAGCGTGGAAGAATGCCAGTACATAGATCAAGGGCTTGTAAGCAGGGTGTGGGCACTGCTCCAGCATCTCATGAGAGATCTTAAAGTAGGTCGCCCTCAAGTTCAGTTTCAGCCCATTGGGCGGCTCCGTGACAACCTTCAGAAGAGAAAAAAAGAACCCCCCTAATGGAAACTGCAGGCCTCTAGTACCGCTTGAGGAGAGTGCAAAGAGCAGGCTCTGGCTTCTCTATCTTTTTGGAGCCAAATGTCCTAGTTCCCCAGTAGTCAAAGTCGCTTGTCAAGGGCCCAGATAAAAAAGTTAAAGGACTAGATGTCCTACTTCTGCTTCTGCTTGTCGAGGGACCCTGTGAAGGTTCTTTGACCTCTCTATGAACCATGGGATCCTCAACTAGAAAATGAAAGCAGTTACACCATCCATCGGCCCCTGAGAGAGAGAGAGACAACAAAACCTTTCCAAAAGAATTCCTAGAGATTACATGAGGCAAGGAATCCACTCAACTTCTGCACGCAGCCACTGCCACTGTGGGTGAGTCTATCACAAGCAATAAAGGGGAGGCTCAGTACATGCAAGTAAACAAAACTGGCTTAGGATTGTGAGGGACACGTGCCAGAGTAGAAACACAGGCTTAGGAATCACAAACACCCAATTCAGGACAGTGGCTCCCTCTGAAGAGAGGGGAAGGTGGGCTTGGGGAGGGGTGTCCATGAGGTCTCCAAGAGCACTCTGAAGCTTTTTCTACACACCCCCCACAGCAAAACGGTAGTGACATGGGTACATCAGTGTCTATCCTGAAGCCAGACCTTTAAGGACTTCTGCAGAATCCCAATGGGGAAGCCCTTAGTGGGGTCAGTGGTGAGCCACAGGCGGAAGTCGGGGTGCGGCTTGGTGATCCTCTCCAGGGCTTTCTCCAGGTCTTTCAGCCACTTGACCAGGAGATGGCAGTTCTGCAGCATCAGCCACTGCCCACGGGCCACCGCCGTCTCCAGCAGCTGCAGCGCCAACTGTACCAAGGGAGGGGTGGGGGAAAGAGTTGGGAATCCCAAAGCCACACTGACCCAGGGCTCTCTGGAGACCCATTCCCAGTGCACAGAGAACTGACCACCCTCTCCTGCAATGGCCAAAAAAAGCTGATCCAGGAAATACAGTGGGAGGCAAAGAAACAATCTCAGAAACCCTCAGGTGGCCTGTTTGAGTGCAGGGCTCTCAGAGCCTGGAAGATGAGTGTATATCTTGCACCCACCGGCCTCCATGGCCCTAAGAGTTCTAGCCCCTCCCATATAGTCACACCTGTACCCCAATCACCCCATGGAGCAGGGCTGCAAGAGACCAACTAAAACCCACCACAGGTAAGGAATACTCATAATGTCCCCTCCCAATGTCATTGAAAGTATAGACAAGCCAGACACTTGAACAAAATTTTGGTTTTTGAAATGACTTAAAACTTACACAAGTGCCAACATTATAATAGCTCATTTCAGTTTCATGGTTAGAGAGAGCTGGCTCTGCCTAGCTGGGGCCCTTGGCTCACCAGCCTGGAATTGTCATCATCACTGCACAGGTGACCTTGTGGCATTGGGGGGCTGGCCCAGAGTCTTATAGCCAGTTCACAGCCAAGCTAGGGCTGGCAGTCAGTGCCTCTGATCCCAGAGCCCTCATGTGTGACCACCACACTTATGGGCTTGTCCCACATCTACTGCATTTATGTGGCAAGTTCCAACAGAGTGCAGCATGGTCCAGATAAGCAGGGCTGTAGCAAAGAAAGCTTACTGGCCCAAGACTTGCACCATCGTTTTGTCCCACATGGTCCACTTCCTCAGCCATGTAACTGGGGCAATGATAATAATACTGATCCACAGCAGGGACACTGCAGAGACTGAGGGAGGTAAGGACTGGATGTGAAAGGGCTTTGAAAATAGCAGGGTACAATGATCCTGCAAGATTGTGAAATCACAACTATTATTAACATTGTCAGCTTTCCAACGTTTGCTTACTGCTCCATAGATCACAAATGCAGCCAGCTCATATGTGGAGCTTAAAACCAGGTTAACACATTGCTAAAAAGACCTCAAGTGTAGAGCTTGCTTCTTTCAACAGCAAATTACCTTTTCCTGACCTTGACCCATAGCAAGGAATTTGAGACGATTTCCTCCAAAGCCACTTCGCTCAGCTAATTTCATGAGATCACTGGCAGGGTCAGAGCCAGGACTCAGGATGAACACAATGGGTGAATTTGGTGTGCTCTGCTCAAAAATGGCCTCAAAGCTGATCATTGGGGGCTGCACATACCTGGCAAAAGACATAGAATTAGAAAGCCCTCCCAGGAAGAGGACTCTAGGCTAGGGGCCAGCCTGCTAGTGAGTGCTGTCTCCTCTCTGGGTCTAGATCCTTTTGACTCTTCCTCTGGCATAGCTCTCTGCACAGCCTTCCTTGTCTTAGAATCTAGTTCCTGTGTACATTTCCCAGCCTAGATGGCAAACTCCAGAATGACAGGGCCTTCTCTGCCCCACACTTGCACATGCCACATATGCGTGCTGGGTCAGTGGATATGTGCTGAGCCGATGCCTTGGCTTGCCCTCCAGGTGGATGTGCAATTCCACACACATGTCCTAAAATGGTTTACATGTTGTGTTTTGTGGGTATTTCAAAAAAATTAAGTTGCCAACATATAAAGATTGGGAGATTTCATGTAAAAATCTGACTTTGTAGCTTCTTTCAAAGAGTCAGAGGATCTAGCTACTCTAGGTCCCTACTGCCACCTGATGTCAGTCAGCAGGTACTAGGGGCAACTACTCCCTGACCTGGGACCCCATCCAGCCTCTTTCACTCACTTATGTGGCCTGCTGCTGGCCATGAAGGTACCTCCAAGTTTGCAACCCAAGCTATCTGTCTAGCTTCATGCCCAGAGCTAGCACTACACTGTCTAGTACAGTGGCCATGAGGCCTATAAAAGGTGGCTCAACCCAATGAAGGTGTGCCAGTGTGAATTCATACAGGATTTCAAAGATTTAATACAAAAAAAAACCCATGTAAAATATCTCAATGATCTTTATAACATTACAATGACATTTTTTAAATATTTGGTTAAATAAAATGTTACTAAAACCAATTATACCTGTTTCTTTTCTAATGTGGCTACTCTAAGATTTGGAATTACAAATGTGGCTCACATGTTATTTCTGTCGAATAGCGCTATTCTAGAGTGACTATCAAATATTGCTCAAAGTCAGGGCTGTGATGGTCCCCTTGGAAGCTGGCCAGCTACTGCTCTCTGTGTATCCAGGTGGAGGTAATGTTAGATTTTCTACCCCATCGAAAGGGGCAATAAACCAAACAACACACTTACTTCTCTCCCATTGTTACAGTCACATAGTCGGTCACTGCCCGATATACCCGATCCACACGGAAGCAGCGCAAAATAAGCAACTTCTGAAAGGGGGTGATGTTTTTATCATAACCCAAGGGGAACGGAAACTGTTCCAGTGAATCCAAGTCATACCACTGGGAAAAGCAAAAAATACTCATTGTGGTGTCAACTCAGAAATGACATCTCCCCCCCGCCCCCTTACGTGAAGGTGCCAAAAGCCATTGCGAAGAGATGAGAATCTGTAGATGTGTGAGCTCATCTAGTTCAAACTGTAAACTTTGGACAGGGAGGAACTGTAAACTTCTCCAGTGCCCATCAGGGGACGTGGTGCCTGGTGAGTGTTCAACAGATACTTCTTGGACAGATGGATGAATGGACAGATAGATGGACAGATGGATGGATGGGCGGGTGGGTGGACAGATGGATGGAAGGTTCTCCACAGCTAGCTGAATTAGCTAGAGGGAGAGTCCATCCAGAGTAAGAGAGCACTGATTGCACTCTGAAGGTGTTACTCAAAATAGTATATCCTCACGCACAGGGATGGGGTCACAAGTTAAGTCTAGAGACTGCTGATGGGTAGGGAAGGAAAGGAGGAGGAAGAGAACAGGAACTTACCTCCTGCCAGATGGTCTGATGATCCTCAACATCATCAGGAAGCTTCCCAAAGTCATCTGAAAACATTTCTGATAAAAGAATGATATCTTCCCATCCCTGGTCAGACAGCCAAGTGCCAGGCTTTTTCCGTTTGCTTTTCTCCAGGGAGATGTTTCCTAGCCACAACAACAGAGAAGAAGCAACAGCCATTGTGCAAAGCAGTCAGCTCAGGACTTTGACTTCTTTTACTTTTGGGAAAAATCCACTTCCCAAAAAGAGACTGGACGAGAAGGCAGCCCCAACAGGCTCTTATTGCCAGTGACCCCCAAGCAGGTGCTCAGCATGGCATCCAGCCTCAGGGAGCTCGGAGGCAAAGGCTGGCTGCTCTGAGTACACCCAGAACCACTGCTGAAGCTGGAATCACCAACTGAAGTATTTAATAAAGCAGTGCCATTGGAAGCCAAGTTTTAAGGAGAATTTTCACTGTTGGTTGTTTTAATGAACAAATTTATACACGTATACCACATAGGTTAAGGAAGTTGGGAAGACTAAAATGAACAAATTCATTACCTTTTAAAAAGAAGTCTAGTTCTTCCTGGGGGACTCTCCCTTCTGCTTGTTCTATCTTGATAGTCATATTAAAAGAAAAGAGTAGCTTGTGCCTCTCAAACAATCCTGTAGGGAAACACCAGATGGGTATTGATTTTAAAAAAAAATTTATTTTTCATTTTAAAATCTGAGTTGCTTAGCCAGGCGTTGTGGTGGGTGCCTGTAGTCCTAGCTAGCTGGGAAGCTAAGGCAAGAGAATCACTTGAGCTCAAGAGTCTGAGGTTGCTGTGAGCTATGATGCCATAGCACTGTACCCAGGGAGACAGAGTGAGACTGTGTCTCAAAAAAAAACCCCCAAAATAAAAAAAACCTGAGTTGCTTACATACAATGTACTTAAATTTAATAGAAATGGAACAAAACACTCAAAGTGCATGCAGTTAGCTCTCTTTGGACCTAATGTCCATGAATATCTAAATGCAAAAAAGATGGGCTTGGCTGGTAGCCCCAGCACTTTGAGAGGCCGAGGTGGGAGGATCTCTTAAGCCCAGGAATTCAAGGCTGCAGTGAGCCATGATCATGTTACTGTACTCCAGCCTGGGTGACAGAACAAGACCCTGTCTCTTAAAAAAAAAAAAAAATAGGTTCAACTTATAGGTCATGGCCAAGTCAACCTATAGGGACCATTTCACTTGCAACTGAAATGGCCATGTCTACAGAAGGAAGTTCTCATCATACCCTCCTGAGAAGAGAGGAGTAGGGTGGAACATCAAGTAAAGATAGAAAGGGCACAGAGCCAGCTTCACGGAGGTTGGCTGGTTGCCTGACCCAGAGTGTAAGTTCTTGTCCATTATAGTCTAAAAGAAGTGCTGGCAAACTGTCCATAAAGGGCCAGATAGTTAATATTTTGGGGTTTTCAAGCTAGGTAGTCTGTGTCATAACTACTAAGCTCTGCCTTTGTTGTGTGAAAGTAGCCAAAGACAGTATGCATACAAGAGGATGTGGCAGTGCCCCAGTAAAAAGCAAGTAGTGGGCCAGATCTGGACAGCAGACTGCAGGTTATGGCCTCTACTGCAAAGGAAGCACTCTCTATCAAGAAACTCTTCATTGATGGATACACAATACTAGAGTTCTTCTCTTTTGTTTTATAACAGAAGAAATGTGTTCTTGGGGAAAAGTGTCATAAGACAAATTTGTGATTTGAATTCTATTTTATATGTATTTAGAGCACAGGTTCTCAACCTGTGGATTGCAACCCCTTTGGGGGTTGAACAACCGTTTCCCTTTCGCAGGGGTCTCCTA
This sequence comes from Galago senegalensis, assembly GCA_963575145.1. Lineage (NCBI taxonomy): Eukaryota > Metazoa > Chordata > Mammalia > Primates > Galagidae > Galago > Galago senegalensis. Next base: position 571 of record CAUYTI010087835.1, on the reverse strand, counting down.
AGACCATCGGAAAACATATATTTCAGATGGTCTTAGGAACTGAAGACACCGCTCCTCATGTGTGGAGGTCACCACAACATGAGGAACTGTATTAAAGGGTCGCAGCGTTAGGAAAGTTGAGAACTACTGATTTAGAGGGTTGGCTTCTTAAGTGAGCACTACAAGACTAACCTCTTTATTCGTCAAATTATTACTGGCTGAATTATATCCCCACCCCCAAATACCTTTATACCCTAACCCCCCGTACCTCAGAATATAACTATATTTGGATATAGAGACTTAAAATAAGTGATTAAGTTTAAATGAGGCTCAGCGCCTGTGGCTCAAGCGGCTAAGGCGCCAGCCACATACACCTAAGGTGGCGGGTTCAAATCCCCAGCCCGGGCCTGCCAAACAACAATGATGGCTACAACCAAAAAATGGCCAGGCATTGTGGCGGGTGCCTGTAGTCCCAGCTACTTGGGAGGCTGAGGCAGGAGACTCGCTTGAGCCCAGGAGTTGGAGGTTGCTGTGAGCGTGATGCCATGGCACCCTACCCAGGGGGATAGCTTGAGGCTCTGTCTCAAAAAAA
>CAUYTI010087834.1:17500-29798 GCA_963575145.1 Galago senegalensis | reverse complement strand
CAACCAAAAAAATAGCTGGGCATTGTGGCAGGTGCCTGTGGTCCCAGCTACTTGGGAGGCTGAGGCAAGAGACTCGTTTGAACCTAGGAGTTGGAGGTTGCTGTGAGCTGTAATGCCATGGCACTCTACCCAGGGGGACAGATTGAGCCTCTGTCAAAAAAAAAAAAAAAAAAAAAAAAAAAAAGAAATTCGCATTCTTCTGAGAGCTAGAAGTGTAAAATCAAAACATCAATAGTTTGGTTTCTCCTGAGCCTCCGCGCTTGGCTTGCAGAAGGCTGCCTTCTCCCTCTGTCCTCCCAGTCCTTCCTCTGTGCACACACATCCCTGCTATCGTGTCCAAGTCTCCCCTTAAGGACACTAGTCAGACTGGAAGAAGGCCCACCCTAAAGACCTCATCTTAACTTCATCACCCCTTTAGAAGCCTCTCTGCAAATATAGTCCTCTTCTGGAATACTGGGAGTCAGAGCTTCAAGACATGAATCTTGCAAGGGCACAGAACCCAGTCCATAACCTAAGGCTTCAGGGTAATGTGTTGAATGAATGCATCTTTGCCCGGAAGAATGGGGTCACGCCTGAAAGAGGTTGCTTTCAGATTCATTCAAAGTCTGCTTTGTTTGCTTTTGCTTTGTTTGCCTGTTTGTTTGTTCTTGAGCACCTGCTATTTACAAAGCACCGTGTTTAGGCCAAGAAAAGCCTACTTAGGAAGTCAAGCACCGTCCCGTTCTCTGGGAATTTACCAACTAGGTAAGTGGTTTTCTAGCTGCTTTTGCAAAAGTACAAATCAGAGGAATGTGGGCCCATGCTGGGAGAAGACTTGGTGGAAAACACAAAGCCATAAAACTCAACTCCCCCAACCCTAGGCCAGGGCCTCTGGAGCTCCAGGGAACACCATTTGAAACAGCAAAGACATATACATGTGTTAAGCCAAATCAGACGGTGAATATGCAACCATTTAGTGTAATCTGCATGACACCATACTAACTACACGTGGAATATGAAATTTTCTCACGGTCTTTTTTTTGTTTGTTTGTTTGTTTGTTTTTTGAGACAGAGCCTCAAGCTGTCCCCCTGGGTAGAGTTCTGTGGCATCACAGCTCACAGCAACCTCCAACTCCTAGGCTCAAGCGAGTCTCTTGCCTCCACCTCCCAAGTAGCTGGGACCACAGGCGCCTGCCACAACGCCCGGCTATTTTTTGGTTGCAGCTGTCATTGTTGTTTGGCGGGTCCGGGCTGGGGATTCAAACCGGCCACCTTAGGTGTATGTGGCTGGCGCCTTAGCTGGTTGAGCTATAGGCGCCGAGCCAATCTGATTACTTTAAAACTCACAATATTTAAAAATTTTCTAGCCATTATTTCTTTAAATATTTTATTTGTTTCTGCCTTTTTGTCTCCTTCTCTTTTGGGGATTCTATACAAGTATATGTTAGCCACCTGAAGTTTTCCTATAGCTTACTGATTGATGGTCTTTGCAGTTTTTGATATATTTTTCCTCACTTTACTCCTTTTTGTATAGTTCCCATTGCTGCATCTTCAAGTTCACTAATATTTTTAGTATTTTCTTCTCCAATGTCTAATTAATCTTCTATTAATCCCATGTGTATTTTTCATGACAAGTTTTGTAGTTGTCATCTCTAGATGTTTAATTTGAGTATATCTTTGACGTCTTTTTTTTTTTGATGTCTTTCCTTAACTTTTTGAGCATATGGAATACAGAAATGAAAAATATGAATATCTCTGTTGATTTTGTTTTAGTTCTGGATAAATTTCATTTGGTTAACTTTTCCTTCGTGATTTATATTTTCCTAATTCTTTGCATATATGGTAATCTTTTATATGATTCAAGGCATTGTCAATTTTTCCTTGTTATGTACTAGCTATTTTTGTTTTCCTATAAATATTTTTGAGCTTTGTTCTGAGATGCAGTTAGGTTACTTGAAAACAGTTTTATCTCTTTGAGTCGTGGTGTTAGAATTTGTGACATAACCAGAGAAGTGATTAGTCAAGGACTTATTTCCTACTACTATTAAGGCAAGAGTACTCTACCAAATACTCTGGGAATTGTAAATTTTCAGTTTGACTGGTAGGACCAGGCACTGTTCCTGGTCTATGAATTCTGTATACCGTACTATCTTACGTTTTGCATTCTTTCCCTGATGTCTTAGTTTTGTACTGCTGTAACAGAATATCAAATAAAGAGTAATTTATAAACCATAGAAATACATTTTTCACAGTTCTGGAGGCTAGAAAGTCTAAGATCAAGCTGCCAGTGGGTTTGGTCTCCATTTCCAAGATGATACCTTGAATCCTGCATCTTCTGAAGGGGAAGGAACACTGTTCCTTACATGGTAGAAGAGTGGAAGGACCAAGAGAGGGAGAGCCTACTCCTGGAATGCATTGATCACCCCCACCCAACCCATGGTGGTGGAGCCCTCATGGCCTAATCACATCTTAAAGGCTCCACCTTCCAATACCAGTACATGGGCAATTGGGACAAACATTCTTGGCCTCATGTAGTTTCCTTACTTGTAGTGCTGGTCACTACTCAGTGAATACTCGAGGGAGGCCTTCTGCTGGCCTCCGTGGTTGTTCTACTCGAGGGAGGCCTTCTGCTGGCCTCCGTGGTGGTTCTAGGCAGCTCTTTGCCTTCTGATAACTTGCTATGCACATTCTAGCCCCTTTGTTCTCCTCACAGTCTGAATTCCATCTCTTCTGCTACAACTGCTCAACTGGGAATCCTCCAGTCTTTGTCTGATTTTCTGTTCCCCTCCCCTGACTCCCTACCACAGGCAGTGCCCCAGAGAGTCTCTCAAGGCAGTAAATTAGCGCCATCATCAGATGACTTGCCTCAGGGTGGTCTCATCTTTCAAGGATCAGTGCCCATCATTTGAAAACCGTTGTTTCATACATTCTATTTGTTTGTTTATTTTCTTGCACTTTTTTGGGGAAAAGTGCAAGCCCCAGTGTAAGTATCAACTATTATTCCCATTTTGTAGATTAGGAACCTGAGGCACCAAGAGATTAAGTTACTTATTCAAGCTTGCCCAGCTTGACAGTAGTAGAACCAGAATTCCCATTTGAGCAGTATGGCTTCAGAATCCATGATCTTAACTACCCTACCACTCTACTTTTTAAAATATTTCTCAGTTTACTGAGAACTGTGCCAAATGTTTCTCTAAATTCCTATGTAACGCACTTAGCAGAATGTGAATGACTGACAGTCCTTAACCTCACACTCCCTTGGCACTTGGATTTTCAAAAGTATATGCTTATTCATTCAGGCGAATATTTAATAAGTGAAGTATCATGTATTCTAACAAAGAAAAATGAGAAATATTTCTGAGGATTATTTTTGTCATTTCACTCTACCTTGGAATTTTCTGGCTTGATTTTCCCTAAATTCTTCATTTTTTCCAACTTCTTTTAATCCATTCTTCAGACTGTTATAGAGGGCCTAAAAGTTCCTCTTTTTTTAACCTTTGTATTCATTGCATCAGATACTGGGAAATGTGATTATTTTTAAGTAAGAGTCATTTAAAAATGTAGTGTACAAGTAGCTGAACAGCTCGCATTTTCCTTTGGGAAGCATTCAGAGCTCTTTCCATCAGCTTTCAGTTTCTAATTTGGGTCTTTGTATTGGAACTTTTGTCTGTCTCTGAGTGTGTAACTATTAGGTAGCAAGGAGAGATATGTGAGAAAGTATTTCTGTTTACTCTTGCACTGAAAGTACGGAACAATGTCTGAGAGGATGGCTTAATATTGTTGAATGAATGAGTAGAGGGATAAATCAAAGTTTTCTGATGGTCCACGATATAAGCCAAAGGGAGCTTCCCACTGGATTGGGAAAAAGTAAGCTGCAGACAACATATTTAATATAAAATGAATGTATTGCACCCAGGCAATTGAGTTTTGTCTGTCCGAGACTGGATAATTAAGTTCGTGAACTCTCATTAGAAAATGTTCTACATACCTCATTGCTGAATATCACTATAATCACCTTTTTGAGGTACTCCCCGGGGAAGTTATGCACTGACGCCAGCACCTAGTCCACCTTTCAAAGCAATTTTGACACTCTTTTTCTCAAATGGCCATCAGAGCTGTTGTTGTAGGGGTCAGAGGTTTAAGTTCGCAAACTCATCCTAGAAAAAAATGCTACATACTTCATTGCTGAATGTCATCACTACGGTCACCTTTGTGGTACTCCCCTTGGCCATCTGGTGACCATAGTGATGTTCAACAATAAGGTATGTAGCACTTTTTCTAGGATGAGTTTGCAAACTTTAGTGTCCAACCTCATATAATCTTCTAATTTTGGAATGTGTTTTCTACTTATGTTTGAATATGGCTGTTTTTAATTTTCATTTTGTTAATCATTTTAATTATTTTATTGAATTTCAGAATTCATTACGCTTAAGGGAATCATACTGACTCCAAAAAGATACTGGAAAATCGAGTTCTCCTTCCTTTACCATATGTTATCTTCACTGGAATAATTTCAATATGTTGTCCAATGAAGAGGCGATTTCTTTTAAGTGCACTGTATTTCAAGCATTAAGAAAAATGAAAACATAAAAAGCATTAACTAGAACTTCTGGGCAACACAGCTCTCCTGTTTAATAGTTTCCATAGGTCCTCAGTTTAATTACCATGTTATTCTGCCAGCTTTCTCTAGAAATAATTGACTGAATGAAGTCACTTCATTGGATATTTGCAAACACTCGACTTGTAAACGGGGTATCTGTCAATTCCCCTTTGGCTTGGCCGTGACTGAGGCTGACCTGGCAGTGCACAACAGCTATTTTGGGCTCAGCATATTTTCATAGTCACCAACTCAGTAAGATGATGGGAAGCAAAGAGAAGAAGGTAAAACTTTTCGCCTTTATCCTCCATCATGGTTTTTGTATGTTGCAGTTTTTACTGTGAAAAATGAGAGATGAAAACCCTAATTTGGTCTAAGACACAAAGTGGATGGATAGTGATTTTTTGTATATATTGTTGTTAGAATATCTTGTTAAATTATAAATAGCCTGGAAAATATACACAGAGCTTTGGGTTTTATAGTCAAAGCTTAAACACTGACTTATCGTGCAAGATAATGGATCACTGAGGGCAGTTTATTAATGTTATTGATTTAATATCTGGAATACAGTGTTTTTGTTGGGGGTTAAATAATGAGGTTTGATATTAAAGACATAATGTCAAATGGAGAGCAGACCAGACAAAGATTAGGCTGGAAATTATTTTCTTTCAGGCAGCCCACAGGAAATTCCAAGAGATGAGGTCAATATAAATGAAGTTTCTAAAGAATTGGAGTAGAATGCCAAATTGTGGTACTGTCGATGCAAGTTTAAAAATGTCAGTCCTACTACATAGAAAAAATTGATGCAGAAGCTTCAGATGGTCTTCAGATGGAATTCCAACTGTGGTAATATTTACAATGTGATGATTTCATACTGATTATTCATAGCATTAAAATATTAAAAAATGAGAAGACTAGGTATAAGACTACTTTGGATAAGGTGCTCATTTAAAAACCATAACAGTGGAAGCGGTCAGTGTCTTCAGAGGCATAATAAGTAAGATGGTTGAAGCTAATATAACTATGGAGTGTACAGAAAGAATGAATTATTTATTGCTTATTTGAATCTACATTTTAGCTACAGAGGAGACTGCAATCGCTTAAAGATAACCCCTGAGTACTCCAAAGTGAAGGAGAGTCTCTAATATCCTCTGTAATTTAAATTTGACCATCTTTTTTTTGTTTGAGACAGAGCCTCAAGCTGTCCCCCTGGGTAGAGTGCCATGGCATTACAGCTCACAGCAACCTCCACCTCCTGGGCTCCAGCGAGTCTCCTGCCTCCGCCTCCCAAGAAGCTGGGACCACAGGCGCCCGCCACAATGCCCGGCTATTTTTTGGTTGTAGCCATCATTGTTGTTTGGCGGGCCCGGGCTGGGGATTCGAACCCGCCACCTTAGGTGTACGTGGCTGGCGCCTTAGCCGGTTGAGCCACATATGTGTTTTTCAACTCAACCAGGGTATTTTAAAAGAACAGTATAATCTACTACTTGAACTGTCAGAAAATGACTGTAATCTGGTCCACTGGGGGTTTATTTAAAATAACCACTAAATAATTTTTTAGCTAAAAATACATAGCATATGTGCCAATTAAAATATTTTAAAATTCCCATTTCATAGAAATAGAATTTCAAGATAGGCAATACTTTTGTGAAAATAATTTTTTGAACTATATGAATGTCAAAAAAACTACATTAATTTTTTACATTAATATTTTACAAATGACTATCGAGCAAGTACAAACCTAGACTTAAATCCTATCTCTTTTCAGATTAAATGGTAGAACCTGGTGAGGGATACTGTGTAAGTTAAGGAGTAAAGACACACACGCACCTCAGATGCCCCCGCCGAGGGCCCCGGCCTCCTCTGCTCCTGGTCCTGCTGCGGCTCCTCCTCCACGATGCTCTCACTGGTGTCACTGCAAGTGGCTTCTTCACAGCTGATGCTCCTCAGAACTCCCCGCCTGTCATCAAACTCACTGCTCTCGCTGGTGTCACTGCACACACTATTCTCTCTGCTCCTGGACTTGAGGATGGATTTGCGGGGGACATATTCTCCATTCACAACGTCCACAAAGACTCTAAGATATTCAAAGAATACACATTCACTTTAGGAAACTGCTGAGAATAATGATAAAGATTTCTTTAAACTTATCTAGAAATTAATCAAAAATTTTTAATTTAACTTTACATCTAGAATTTTCACATTGCCAATACCTTTGCAGCCACAAACAGCACCTTTTATATTATTCTGAAAATCATGGTTTCTTAATACAGCATGTTATTTTTAGGCATGATCTAGGTGACAATAGCTTGATCTGCCAAACTTCTACAGAGTTTCAGATCTATTTATATTTAGCAATTTTCACAACGGTACCAATATGGGTCATGAAAACAGGCATCTTCATATGATGCTTTCTCCATGAATTATACAACAGAAAACTAGAGTTGCATCATCAGTCTCTACTCTGAACGCGTGAACGGCACGCCAGGCACATCACGCAGCTGCTGTAGTAGCCAACAAGAAACACAGATTTTCATTTCTAAAGATACAAAATGTCCTGACTAGACCAAACTGAGAATGTTTCAAAATCACCGATGAAGAGAAAAAAGAAAAATCCTCCCTCACTGCCTCTGCCTGGACTGGGAGGCGGTGGAGGCTCAGCCCTTCCGACACTGAGCTGACTCTATCCAACACCTGGCTTTTCATGAGTCTTGTGTACTGCAGACAACGTTTTCCTGTAAAGGGTCAGTCACAAAGAGAGAGAGAGAGAGGCTCAGCAGACGCCTGTGTCTGGGCGCCCTCACCTGTAGACGTCCGCAGGCGTCCTGATCAGGGGCAGCTCCTGGGCAGAGTGGCCGCCGCTGGCGCTGCTCCTGCGTTTACGTTTGGCCTCTTCTTTCTTCTCGCTGAATTTTAAAGTGGTGTTCTTTCCGGTATTTATTCGGACCTAAGAATTTCATAGCAAAAACTTAAGAACTTTCTGCGAAGTTAAATCACAACCAAAACTAAGAAAATAAACTCTTTAATTATAGAAATAACAGTAAGAGAGACAGCTGAAATGATGTTTATTATCAGGTCAGGTAAAAAAGACTCTCACCTTTTACTTCTATGACATTAAATAGAATCTTTACTGATCAATTCTAGTCTTCAGTGTCTTTGTATTGTAGAGAAAGCAAAATACAGTTAAACTAAATACTAGTAAGAATTTTTAAATGCCTCTCATTTCTAGAAACTGAAGGACTGAAAACTAAAACCCAGCCCTGTTCAGGACTAACATGTATTATTTACCCCTACTCATCATTTATGCCATACTTTGGGGATTAATGACCACTCTCTCCCATAACATTCCTGAAAACACTGTTTATTCTTCCTGCTTTATTTAAATGAAAATAAGAAAAAATTAAAAGCCTGGAAAAAGAATCATAAAACATACTTTTTTTCTGGCTAATCATCTCAGTTAACCTTTGCCAAGAATTTAGAAGATGATCTCTCTAGTGTGACATATTAGAATATTAAAAACCATATTATTATTTCATTTTATATTACAGCAAAAATAACCTAAGGAATCTACAAAATACTGAGTATGTTTTGCACATGTTTCATTAGACAGTGATCACATGCACTTACGACCCACACCACAGCCCCCAACTCCAGCACAGGCAATAGGATTTGTGCCGGGTGAGCACTGACTGAGGCAGCAGCCCGTGTTACCAGCCAGCTCTGTGTGTTCCGAGCCTTGGGTTTCCCTGAGAAGGAGGGTTAGATGGATGAACTCCTGCTGTCTCTACAGAGTGGTGTAGAGAGCAGGGGGAGGGCGAGGGTGGGCTTGATGCAGCCTGTCCTTCCTTCAGCCAGAGCCAACCTACCCTGATTTGTTTTAAATACTGGGATTCTACATTAAAGGCTTTTAGCAGTAAAAAAAAAAAAAAAGTTTGAAAACTCTGTATTAGAAAATCCCTACAGTCATCCAGTTCCAAAATACCAAAATTCTAAAGTCATGATTATCCATAGATGTTTATATTTATTTTCTCAGAAAGGGAACTAATTTTTACTTCCCCCTTAGATTCCCATTTTGCTCGTAATGTTCCTGTGAATTTTATTCCCACTTAGAAAGAAGCAACCTGGTATAATTAAAAATTTAACTAATAGTCATTTTCTTTTTCTTTTTATTTTTTGCAGTTTTTGGCCGGGGCTGGGTTTGAACCTGCCACCTCCGGCATTTGGGGCTGGCGCCCTACTCCTTTGAGCCACAGGCGCCACCAAATACAATCACTTTCGATAACCTACAGACACCAAAACACCCACCACACCATCAGCTTGAGGCCCTCAGCGAGCTCTCTAGTGAGGGCAGGAGAAGTGGCAGCAGCTGCCACTCAGATCTATCTGATTCCCTTCCAAAGCTCAAACTTTGTTTCAGAGAACAATGGACCAGAACTAGTGAACTAGATAGGTTTTCCCTTTCTCTTTTTAGACAGATTAGGAAAAAGGGCAAAAGATGATTTTCCTATTTGGCGCTACAGAAATACTAATCACTGCTAATGTTATTCTTTTAGAAAATATCAAGGATGTTTTAAAAGATATTTAATGTTTAAATTATATACAAAATTAGTAAAATTAAACGTATACAAACCCTCTTAGGCTCAACAGTATGAGAAAAATATATTGTTGGTATAGAATTCTCTCCAAGCCCTGAAGCATCAAGGTCATTGTCACCATCATCATCATCCTCATCGTGGTCATCATCTTCATCACTGGGATAAGAATCCGAGCCATTCACTGAACAGTTCAACTGAGTATTCATTTGCCCATCGAACAGTTCTGAACTTGCACCACCCTTAATGGAGTCTGTCACTCGGGGCGTCACATCCACATCTGTGTTCTGACCCTCCTTTTCCTCTTCAGAAGATGCGGTATCTTCTCCATTCAAAATCACAGTATCAGATTTACTAGTAAAGAAAAGAAAAATTAATAAGATCTAACCAACACTGTAGAATTTAATATACATTAATTTTCAGTTTGTTTCAATAGGTAAAAATTAAAATTTGGAATGTGCTTTTTAAACTAGAAGAAAAGACGTTTAAATGAATTAACCACAAGCATTAGCCCCTATGCCACTTATGTGTAATGCAATTGTTCAAAAAGAAGCAGAATCCATATGATACAAAGTTCATCTCTGGAAGGAAGATACTGACCAGATACATTATCAATATATTATCAATAATCACAGAATGAGAAATGTGTTAAGAAATTCAGAATATCTATTTCTATTTAAAGACACAGAACTACAAGACATTCTTACTTTCCGTATCTACACTCAGAATATTTATAAGGATTTAAATACACATGTACTTGTTTTGCAGTGAACATGCTTAATACACAAATGCACATTTGCCGTCCTTCATTCTATAAGAGATTTGAAGACCTTACAAAAATAACAAAATCAAAAATCCCATAGAGATGAAACAATAGAAAAAGAATCATGACCAAGAAAATCACAAGATCCAAAACTGGTTTTTAAAAATAAAATAATATCAGTTAATCAAAAAGATCTAAAAATGTATAGGTAAAAATGAAAGAGGAAAAAACCTTTTCAGCCTCCTGTCCTATTTTCCACAGAAACTAAGCAAAATAATACAGGAACTTGTATAGGAACAGACTTCAGCTAGGACGCTACAACTCCAAATGTGTGTGAACGTGTGCTTCAGAAAGCAGCGGGGTCAAGTTCCTCATACGTGTTAGCTATCTGACCAGACTGCAAACTGCCTGCTCGATACACAGAGACGTTTACAGAAGGAGAGCAAGGGTAAGTAGTTTACATTCTCAAACCTAAAGCCAAAGCAATTTTTTCTTTTTAACCAGGCGTTCAAAGAGTACATCCTGAATGTGATACAAAAACACTTCATTTGAAATTTAATATACAAAGCATCCATAATTATTAAAAGTCAACTATCTGGTATGATAATTATATAAAATACGGCTGAAATTCTATAATAAAAAAATGAAGATGTTGATCTTAAGTGTTTCTGTACAAATACATGCATGGAAATACACACATAGAACCCTAAAAACCCTGAAGTGGAAGGATTATTGATAATTTAATATATTATGCTTTTCTGTATTTCCTTCAATAGGCAGATAGTATTTTATTGATGAGGGAAGAGATTAATGAGGAGATGTGTATAGGAACAACTCATCCTGGAAAGACGAGTTGTCATTGAGTACGCACCTCTCGAGCTCACCCAGCAACTCCTCCTGTCTCTCTAGTTCTTCCAGTCGAGCCCAGAGTTCCTTATCAGCAAGCCAGTCTTTGGGTTTTCCGTCATTTGCAAAATCTGCTTCAAAAATATCTGAAGTTTTTGGTTTGGAATGAGGTTTATGAGCAATTCGGTGTTTTGCTATTTTAAAAAAGGAATGACAGAATTATTAACAAACAGCCAGCATTAAAAAGGCACAAATCCAGACTCAGTGTGAGATTTTCATGTGGGGCAAAGGGGATGTCGAGGCCGAGGGGACACAATTTTTATCAACAAACTCTGCAGAAGTGTGGCCCGTGAACCGGCGACACTGGCATCCCTGGAAGCACGTCAGAGGTACAGACTGTCAGGGCCTCTGAATCAGAAACTACATTTCAACAAGAGGCCCAGAGAATCCACATGCACAGCAAAGACTGCAGTAAAGACTGAAAAACGCACAGGCACAAATGCCCAGAATGCACTCGGGTTGAAAACGTAAGTAAATGTTAAACCACCATTTACTTCCCTTATTCAAGAAAGTTCAGTTACTGGAGTAACATACAAAAGCCTTACCACAGGGCACTGTGAATTCTAAATACCCTGGGAGGAAACGAGAGCGGCCAATCTCCGGACGTTCCACCATAATTTTATACATGAACACCTCTGCTTTTTAACTGCTTTGCTTTGTTTGTAATCTTCATGCAAGGGGAAACAATAGATCAAATGCCTTTCCTTTTCGTTTTTTAAAAAAGATTATTTTTAATAAAACAAATTAAAGCTTTAAAGAAAGTAAAGGGGAAAAGTCTAAAATGCTGTCTGCTGTTAAGATATGGGACTACCAGATGACCTCAAGTCCACCATATGTTGAAAAGTACAGCACTGTTGTCTAAATTTGAAAATATCAAAATTGTGTTTCCTAGCCCTATTCTCCGTGGCTGTCACTGACAGCACAGTTGTTAGCAGTCATTACTGAAAACCTGTAGACACCTAACTTTTCAGTCACCACAAACAGAAATGCTTTCTGCTCTTTAACATTAACACACATCTGCCTTCTTTTCACCTTCTAAAGCTGCTTTCTGTTACTTGTGACACCACATAAGTACAGACAGTATGTCTAGGATATGGCTTCTAAAAGTACCTTTACTTTAAACGTTAAAAATCAAAATGTAAAAATGTAACTGTATTTTAGCAAATTATAAATCACTTCTGAAATATTTTAAATTTTTCACTACGGTTAACACTTTGTAACTGACAAAGGGGCACTGCCTTTTTCAAGTAAACAAAAACACACGACCCATCCTTGGCAAGAGGGAGGGACTGGATGAACTTGGGAACAACCAGTGAATGAAATGAAAAGCCCTGCAGACACCAGAAGGGAAGAGCCCAGACATGCTACATCCATCCCGTCTGTCAAAAACATCTAGAGCTGCAGCTTTAAAAGGAGAAAAACTAGCAAAAGATATTTTATGACTTAACCAAGGTCAAAGAT
>CAUYTI010087834.1:0-12500 GCA_963575145.1 Galago senegalensis | reverse complement strand
AGTATAAGAAATCACTTCAAAAATTATAACAAATATAAACAGATGGACAAAAAAAAGAAATTTTCAAAGACTACTGGGAATTTCCCAGAGCTGTAGGAGGACGTCATCTCCAGCACCAGTGATCTGAAAGATCCTGGACAGCACTGCAGGGTTCTTCAGATCACGGGGAACAGAGACCAACAAGGAATCTAGAACTTTCTTTTTTTTTTTTTTTTGAGACAGAGCCACAAGCTGTCCCCCGGGGTAGAGTGCCATGGCATTACAGCTCACAGCAACCTCCAACACCTGGGCTCAAGCGAGTCTCTTGCCTCTGCCTCCCAAGTAGCTGGGACCACAGGCGCCCGCCACAACACCCGGCTATTTTTTGGTTGCAGCCGTCATTGCTGTTTGGTGTGTCTGGGCTGGGGATTCAAACCCGCCACCTTAGGTGTACGTGGCTGGCGCCTTAGCCGGTTGAGCTATAGGCACCGAGCCGTTTCAGAGTTTTTCTTACCAAAGTTTACACTCTTCGTGGGAGAATAATCAAAGAAAGAAAGTGAGACCTAGATTAACATGGTAATTATTCCTTGGTAATTAAATTAACTTTAATTGTCAGAAAACAAAAATTGTCTCCCCAAAAGGCATTTCCCTTGTTGCTTTAGCTTAACCAAATCAGCATGTATTCAAAGAGCATATTCATGAGGAGCCTGGTAACAGCGACATGGTCCTCTAAAAAATATTCTCAAAAAAAGTAAAAATAACTAATACTATTAGGAATTGTACTAAGTGCTCAGCTGGCACTTCCTAGCTTCTTATATTCATTACCTCCCATGTAATCCTCAAACAACCCTATAGATTAGGTTCTTCTGTTATCTTCATTTTATTAATTAAAAAATGGAGAGGCTGAGGTGGGTGGATTGATTGAGCTTACAGGTTTGAGACTGTTGTGCCCAACCCCGGGGGTCGCTCACCCAAAGACCACTCACAAGCACAGGTCGATGCAAAGAGCAAGAGGTTGGTTTATTGCCGACGCGCCAGGGTTCCTCAGTCGCTAGGGAAGGAACCCCGAGAGGCTGTTACAGGCTGCTTATAAAGCTAAGGTTACACGTAGGTGGGGTGAAGTGGGGTGAGGGTGATAGGGGCATGAGGCAGTTTGTGATTGGGGGATTTAAGGCTCGCAGAGTTGCTGGGTAGTCTTTGTTTGAGGAGTTTTTTAAAGCGGTTATTTTCGGCGCTGGTATGAGAAAGTAAGGAGGGACTGGGAGCTGCCTCCAGGTCTTAGGTCCCGATATGCGGTTGGGAGTGCATGGGAAAGTATCTATTGTCCTTGAGCTGCATAATTTCGTCTGGTTTTGCTTTTTTTTTTTTATGGCTTTACAAAAGCAAATATAAAACCTGCCTAATATATCGTGCAGCCCCTCCTGTCTTTGGAAATAGTGGAGCAAAAGTGATCACACCAGCTGAACTAACCCAGACAGAATTGTTTCAGGAGAACTAGAACCTGCAGTGCACACTAAGAATGGGTGGACTTTTGCAGACAGAAAGGAAATGGCAAAGGGATGTGGCGTTGCAGGCAAAAATAACTTCTGAGGAAATGCAGGAAGTGGAAACCTAAAAGGCCTCGCTGTGAAGAAAAAGAAAAAAGAATTGTCGAAATGATCTTTTTTGTTGGTTATATATTTTTTAAAAGTTTTGAAATTGTTCTAAATTGATTTAGATGTTATACCCTGCACTAAGAAAAAGTTGACTTTTTTCCAGCTACATAATTCTACATATTTTGACATAAAAGTAAAAAACAAACGACAAAAAACTTAAAAGAGTTCCAGTTGTTTCTAGAACCAAGTAGCAAATTAGAGAAGTTTAAGGATCTCTTTCAAAGTTACCTATTGCTTCATAATATCATTCTTTGTGGTATTTTATTAATAAAATTTTTCCTGGGTTAGTGTTAATTAGCCAGTTCAAATGAAAGGAAAATTAAAATCTGAGGATTGAAAACGAATTCCTAACAAATCAGAGAGTGTGTGTGCTCAAGAGAGCACAAGCGTGGAGAGAAAGAATGGAATTCCTGTAGACTCATTCCTTATGAGTTTCTGCAGGTGTTCCCCAGCACTTCATGTGGTCCCCAGAGGCCTTATTTAGACACCTTTTATAAAATAGCATTATAGTGAAGTTTCACAAAGCCTCAGGGAATCTGAAGTCAGATTATTCAACCAGGACTCAGAACAGTCACTTTCAGCTGTGTGTTCCTTGGAACTCATTTTTTGACAATTTGCCTGCAGTACATTTTTCTCATGTACTTTTCACAAGTCTGTGTGCACAGAGTGCCTAGGCTCAGATAATCCCGCAGCCCTTTGTTTGCTGTATGATCCAGTCTAGAATATGTTTTCTCATTGGGGAAAATGGAAAAAAATAATACCACCTACTTCCTAGAGTTGCTGAGAGGGCTAGACTCAGGCCTGGCATGTAGGAAGTACTATTTCTGTTCCTTCCATTACTATTAAAGATTATGGGTAACACTTAACTTACAGAATTATTATAAGTAAATAAGATCTAACATATACAAACTCTACAAAAGCAAGTTGTGTGTGTGTGTCTGTGCATGTGTGTATAGTTTACCAGTCAGGGAGCCAATATATTTTGTGCAGTCTTAAATAATACAATGTTCGTTTCTAGTTTTCCAAATATAGCCAACCTGGGTTAGCACAGGTTGAGGGTGGGGGCGAAGTCTTTCACACAGCAGTCTCAGGCTAAGGCTTTGTCATCCTGTGGTGCTGACACCCCAGCACAAGTCTTTGAGGCCAGCCAGGGGAAAGAGAGCTCAGCACCCCAGGCATGCACCCTCCTTACATCTCATCAGCCAAAGCAAGTCAGATCATTACCCCAAACTTTCAGGGTGTTAGAAAACAATGTTTTCTGAGTGTGGGTGGTGGGAGTGGGGTGAAGGAGAATGGAAGTATTTGTGATAACTGGGCCTGTCTTTCATAATTACAGCAGAGGCTCTGCATAGGCCAGAAGTACTCACGGTTCTCCAGCTTATTTTGTTATGATCAAGTAACATAACAAAATATAACTGGTGACTTCTTTAGATAGCTTCTTCCAAATTGCAACGCATTGCTTAGTAAAACAAACCAAAAGATATGCTGGTACCTTGGTAACTTTGAGATAGGTTATTATACCAAGTGTTCACAGGTGCCACGTGACCACCTAAATTCTTCACTGCTCTCTAAGGATCATATAAAGTAAGATAATCACCGAAGCTCAGGGAAGAAGCTGATGGAGTCATTGATTAATTGGGATTATGAAATTATGTTTAGTGAACTCATTTCTGCAGCTTGATAACCATGTCTCTACATATTTACTTCCCCTCCTCCCTGAAGGGATTTCCATATTGGAGATGATATAGCGTGTTAGAAGAATAAAATGAGGTGGCTTTTGGAAAGTGCTCAGCAAATTGTCCTCATGGAGACACTCTCCATGCGACCTGTGACTACTTCCTCTGTGAAGCAAGGGGGAATAGAAAGGATTTTTTGGAGATATTTACTTTTCAGATAAGAAATAAAAATGGTACAATTGAGTAACACTCAGGGTTTAAAGATTCTGGAAATTTCCAAAGAAAATGATTTCAGAAATCATACAGTGTAGTCAGTCAGCCCAATGAAAAATGTAGGGAGAGGGAAGTGGGGTTAGGAAAGGGTTGGGGGGATTATTATGCACATGGTGTCTGTCTGTGTATATGTGTGCATGTATACACATATTTCTCTATCACATGAAACAGTACAGAGAACAGATTTATCTATTACTTACATAATAAAATCACTTTAATGTTATGAAAATTGATGGGATGATGGCCAATCAAGAAATGAAAAGTTTTCCAAGATAAGCATAATGACATACTTTGCAGATGATGATAGAAAGTTGTATACTCTCATTTATATTACTAGCTTAACAAGCACTTTAAAAATCTTTTTGGTAACAGTGTATGAGACCTAGCAAAGTTAGCTCCTTTATTATTATAAGATAATAAAGGAGCTTGAACAAATATCAGCACATAATCTATTCAGGATCAAATATAATTTCGAAGCCCACTTTGTATAGATGAAAATTCACAAAAACTAATTTCATGCTTCTGTAAAATTGCTTTCAATTATTTTCAAGGACTAGTAAACACTGAAAAAAGTGAATAGAATAGGCCTGGTGCAACAAAGATTTAACAGAGTAGCTAAAATTAGCCTTTAAAATGAATATGGCATTTTTGAATTAAGAAATTGGACAAAGTCCTACTGAGGCTTATCTGGGTCTGGCCTTGTGCCTGCAAAAGTACTTATTATGGTCAGCTTCTGCTACTGAAACATTTATTACAGCTGGATGGAGTCAGGCTTGGTAGACAAGAAAGATGCTTTTAATTACATTTACCCTTGATGCTTCTGTCTTTCAGAGTATTTTCATTCAAAATAGTCTATTTCATTTCAGGAGAGATTTCTCTATCTCTTTATCCCATTAAAATGTTTAATAAAATTTTTATTGGGGGTATGTAAAGCTTGATTAAGATTTAAAAAATAAATGTTTTTGCATACCTACATCTGTATCAAGAACTAGAGTAGATGTTAGTTGCACACAAGTAGGCCTCCTTATGTTCCATCCCTCCTGATACCCCCCAAAGTAACCACAAAACTATCATGTTTTGGGTTTTTTTTTTTTTGCCACCACATATTAGTTTTATTAATTCTGCCTGTCTTAGAACTTGATAGAAATGGAATTATATATTGCAGATTGTTTTGTCTTGAGATTATGCTCTGAGCTCCAAACATGTTTTGGCAATATTTTGTTCATGCTCATTGCTGTATAATAATCCACTCCCTAAATATATTACAATTTACTTATCTGATATGCAATTGATGGGTGCTAGGATTTCTGGTCCAGGTATTATGCATAGTGCCACTGTGGTTTATAAATATATTTTATGAACATGCATATACCTCTTAGTTATTCATAGTCTCTAGAATATATTCTAGAACGGGAATTCCTACATGTTAATAGTGCCATATACACATGGTATATGGATGGTATATTTTCAGACTTAGTAGATACCTGCACACCATTTGGCACAGAGGCTATAAGAATTTACACTCCCACCAAGACAGTATGAGTTCCTATTACTTAAACCCTAGCAAGAACCTGCCGCTTCCCATCTTTTTTCATTTTTACCATGTAAGTCCTTCAGCTTTGTTTCTCTCCCTCAAAACTGCCTTGGTTGTCCTTAGCCTTTGCATTTCCACATAAGTTTTGTAATTCGTTGTAAATTTTCCCCAAATCTTTTAAGATTTGATTGGATCACATTGATTCTACATATCAATTTGGGGAAAATGTACATCTTTGCAACAGTGAGCCTTTCAGTTCAGAACCATTCTTCCAGATCCACTTAGGTCTTTTAAAAGTGAGCTTAATGATTTTTTTTTTTATCATTTCATCATAGAAGTCCTTCCTATCTTCTTTTGATTCTTTGTAATTAGTATTTAGTTTGTATTGTAGTAAACACTATTTTAAAATGCCATGTTCTATTTGTTCTTAAGTTATAAAAACAATTGATATTCATATGTTGACAGTGATTTTGCCAAATTTATTGATTGATTTTAATATTTCATCTATGGATTTTTTTTTTTTTTGGGGGCCAGGTCTGGGTTTGAACCTACCACCTCCAGCATATGGGGCCAATGCCCTACCCTTTTGAGCCACAGGCACCGCCCTCATCTATGGATTTTGAGGATATTTTCTATATACGCAACCATCTTAACTCTGAATAATGATGTCTTTTTATGCTTCCCCTCGCATCTTTAAAAATTTTCCTCTTCTTGTACTCCCTTCTCTCCTATAACATGTTGAGTGGAAATGCTGACAAGAGCATCCTTGACTTGTTCCTATTTCAAGACGAAAGCTTTTAATAATTTACCATTTAATGCAGGGTATTTTTTGGATACTCTTTATTTAAAAAAGGTCGTTTCCATCTAGTGTTAGTTTGCTGAAAGCTTTTGTTTGCCTATTGAATTCAATAAAATGTGTTATTCTTCCAATACTGAGGTTATTTCATGATTTTTCTCCTAGTTTTTCTACTGATATGGTGACCTACCCTGGACTAGTGAGGGTATAAGTGCTTTTGTTCCTCTGGTATAAACTTCATTTTGTTTGCAATAAATTATACTTTCTTAGTATTGCTTAATTTTTGTTAATATTTTATGTAAGGTTTTCATGAGAAAGATTGGTTTGCAATTTTCTTTCTTTGTATTTCCTTTTGGGGTTTCATATCGAGGTTAAGCTAGCATTGTAAATGCATTTATAAGTATCCCTTCTTTTTCATTTTTTAGAAGAGTTTGTATAAGATTAGCATTGTTGCATTTTAATGTTTGGAGAAATCATTAGTGAAACTGTGTGGGACAGTTTTTTCCTCAGTTTTACTGAGCTAACATTGAAACGTTGGACAACATGGCATCTTGTTTTAAGGATACATTGTAAAATGATTACCACAATCAAGCTAATTAACATGTCAATCACTTCTTATAGTCCTGTGTGTGCAAGCAAGCACACCTGTGTGTGTGCATGCGTGTGTTTGGTGAGAATCCTTGAGATCTTTTCTCTTGGCAGTAACTTTAGTCACCATGCTGGACATTAAATCTCCAGAACTCCATCTTATAGCTGAAAGTTTGTGCATGCTCTTTGGCCAGTGCCCACCACCACCACCACCATCCCCAGCTTCTGGTAACCACCATTCCACTCTACGTTTCTCTGAGTTTGATTTGTTTAGATTACACAGATGAAATTATGCAGTATTTGTCATTCTGTTTCTGGCTTTTCTTACTTAGCATAAAGTCTCAGCTGTTTTCTTTATAGAAAGGTTTTTAGTACCTGATTCAATGTATTTAGAAGTATACAGGGTTTATAATTCTTCTCTTCATTTTAATTAGTTGGGGTTTTCAAGGAATTTTTCTATTTCCTCTAAAATGCTCTTATTATCATTTTAATATATTTGGAATTTATAGTGACGTTTTGTTTTTCATTCCTGGTGTTATTTACTCTTTTTCTCTTTTTAAATTAAGTTCCACTAAGGTTTATCTATTTTATCATTCATTTTCAAAAACATTCATTAGCCATTTATATTCTACACCTAGTAAATTTCACATGTACCCCTGTAAGATGCACCGCAGGTGTAGTCCCACCAATTACTCTCCCAAGAAAATGCGGTGAAGGCTATGCTAACCAGCTTGATGAAAACATTTCAAATTGTGTATAAAACCAACACATTGTACCCCATGATTGCATTAATGTACATAGCTATGATTTAATTTTAAAAAACTCATTAATTAGCTCTGAAGATTTTCTCCATTATGTTTCTTTTCCACCCGACTGGTTTCTTTACTTAGATATGTGACTCCTTTCCTTTACCTTCTTTGGAAGTGACTCAACATTCTCTTTCTAGGTTCTTCAAAAGGGAACTTAGATTATTGATTTTTAAATTTTCTTCTTTTTCAACTGTATCCTTTCAAGGCACACATGTTGTCTTCTGAGTACTGCTTTATCTGTATCCTCATATTCTGATATGTATGTCATTAGATACAAGTATTTTCTAATTTCCATTTTGAATTCTACTTTGATATAGTAGCTATTTGAAAACTTCTTCCTTACTCCGCAAACAGTTGGAGATATTATATTTATCATTTTATTTTTAACTTGTCTCTTAATCACAATGTGAGAAGCAAACACACCCTGAATTATTTCAATCTTTTAAAATTTATTGATTCTAATATTGATAAATTAGCACATGCTGTTGAAATGAAGTTTGAGTTCATCATTTTTGGTTGTAGTATTCTGTACATTAACAATGAGACCAAATCTCTTAATATTGTCTAATCTTTTTTGTTTTCTTTTGGCTTTTTTTATTACCTATTGAAATACATGTGTTTACCTCCCCACTATGATCAGAGGTTTGTTGCTATCTCTTTTCATTTCCATCTATGTTTATTTTGTATTTGTTTGTTTTGGTTTTTATTTACATCATTTGTAATTTTAAATATTATTTGTATTTTATATATAATATTAATTAGTGTAGGGGTATTTAGAATTGTTATATTTTCCTGTTTGTCATCATAAACTCCTTTATCTCTGTTTATATTCTATTAACTTTTTGCCTTAAAGCAGACTTTGCCTCATATGATTGCTCCACCTGCTTTCTTTTAATTAGTAGTTGTGTCTTGTATGTCCTCTTCCCTTTCTTTGTCTTTTAAACTTTTGTATGCTGCTATTAAAGTGATTATCCTATAAGAAAATGTACTTAGATTTTGTTTTCTTTCTCCACTTAAAGAATCTTGGCACTTTAGTTGGAATACTTAAATCCCCTCAAGTTTAATCCAGTTACTGAAATATTTGGGTTTATATGTATCATCTTACCTTTCACTTTCTGGTTGATTCACTGACTTTTTTGCTGTCATTTCTTTTTCTCTCTCTTTTTCTTATTTATCTTTGTTTCATAAAACTATTTCTTAGTTTTTCTTTTCCTTTCTATTAAGTTGTTGTTTATTATTTTCCAAGATTATTATCTCCTCAGTCATAATGTAATCTTAACGTGTTGCCCCCAGACAGGATTTGAAACTCTTCCTTTCCTCTGTCTTTTTTGCTTTATTGTTATCTTGTATTTGAACTTCTCTTGTATTTTTTTAAAGCCTTAGAAGACTTTATTATTTTCTCACTGTTTTTCAGTCTATTTACTCACATGTTTGCTCTCTTCTTGTTCCCTATTCCTTCTTGCATTTCCATGTTTTCATCTGAGGCCATTTATCTCCTCCCTGAAGAGCTCATTTTAGCATTATTGTACAAGTCGAGTTTCTCCGTTGTGGTTTGTCTGAAAATGTCCTTACTTTGCCCCAGTTTTGAAGGATTTTTGATGAATATAGAGTCCTAGATTGGAAGGAGTTATTTTAATTCAACACTTAAAGATACTGACGACCTTTAAATAATAAGAGGAAAGTCTTTTCATCATCTTTTTATTTGCTTCTTTAAAGACTGCTTTAAAAGTTTTTCTACTTTGTATTTGTTTCTTAGTATTATCACTAAATTCTACCTTAATGTTCCTTTCGTCATATGTATTCTGTTCAGGTTTTTATGCCTCTTGAACCTGTGAATTGATGTCATAAATTGCTTTGGAAACATTCTCAGCATGTGTCCCGCTAAATATTGTTTTTTGTCTCATTTAGTCCTTTTGCTCCATTTGAAGGTGTAATTACCCCTATTAAAAACACTCATTGTCTCTCATGCCTTTCTTCTACTGTCTTCTTTATTTTTTTTATTCTTTTTTCTTCTGTTTGATTCAGTTTCCCTCTAATTCAGTTTCTCTGTGTGATTCAGATTAATTTCTATTGACCTGTCATGCAGCATTAATCCACTTTTCTAAACTAAAATATTAATTCATCAATTCCAGCTATTCTTCATTTCTGGGATTTCTACTCAGTTATTACAGATAGCAATAGTTTGTCAAAATTTAGCAGCATTTAATCTATTTCTTCATCTTTGTTTTCTTTATCAAACAACCAGAGACCGTTGGTTGGTTTTAACCATTTTAAAATCTTTGTTTTCAACTCCAATATTTAGATCATCTGCGGATATATTTTTCTTTTTGTTTATTTAATTTTTCTCTGACATAGGGCTCCCCTTCTCAGAGTTTCTAGAAATTTTTGATTGAGTATCAGTCTCTTAAAGGTTTATAATTGCCTAATGGTTTTACTTCCTTCAAGGCACATGTACTTTCTCCTCTGCAGGGTAGGTTGAGGAGAGATCATTTTTATTTAACTCAATTGGAGATTAAACTTACTGCCAACTACAGTGCAGACTGGTAGGTTTTCTTCTATTTCTAACTCCATCCAGCTCTTGGAATAGCCTTCTCAAGGTTTCCAACTCAGGGTGTGTGGAGTTTATTAGGGCTTCTCTTTCCTGGTGCATCCTCTTCTGAGATTCTCAGACCTGCATTCTGGAGATCTCTGTTCTGCTTTCCGGGGGGTCTCTGCTTTCTTAACCTTGTGCTTCCGAATTCCTCAAATATGTTTAGGGAAACATATACCCACATGCACACATAGGGAATGTATAGAAAATTTCTGTATCTTCTGTTCAATTTTGCTGTGAGCCTAAAACTGCTGGGGGTGGGGGGAGGACCACATCTATGGAGCATATTGCAAGTATGAGTTGGATCTAACAGGTGTAGAACACAAATGTCTTAATCCTATAATTGGGTAAATGAGGTGAAGGCTATGTTGATTAGTAGGATGTAAGCACTCCAATTTGTACAAATAATTAACACATTGAATTCCATGATGGCATAAATGTATTTATGATCTATGTACAAATGACTTAATAACAAAAATAAAATAAAATTAATTAAAAAACACAAACATTGTGGAAGTCTTGGTTCCTTACTCTCCTTCTTACCGACTTATTGACCTTTTAGATTTTCAAATTTGTCTCTCCAGGTTCACTGGGTCGCCAAAGGCTTCTGGCTCCTCTGCATTCAGTAGCAGCCCTCTGGGTGGCAGGATCATGCATTTTCACCTCCTTACCTTTGCCCAGGTGAAGCAAATGCCCCCAGAGTACTAGTGCTACAGAATTTTAGTGGGCCAGTGCCCAGCATGTCTTGTTTCTGGAATCTTAATCCCCCCAAGCATATACCATTCAGTAGATCTTCCAACATTTTAGACAGATTTATGTGTGTGTATCTTGCCCAAATTTTAAATTTTATTTTTCTTGTAAGAAATAGAAATGACATTTCTATTCTTGTGAGTGGAATTTCTCCTAAGCCCTGCTATTATGATTTATTATCTAACATAGAGATCTGTTATAAAACTTACTTTTCTTCTTCATTGGGTAAATTTTTTATGTTTAAAAAGACATATCTTATGAAAAAATGCTCATCAACCTTAATCAGAGAAATGCAAATCAAACTACTTTGAGATATCATCTACCCTAGTAAGATTGGCCCACATCACAAAACCCCAAACCAGAGATGTTGACATGGATGTGGAGAAAAGGGGACACTTCTACATTGCTGGTGGGAATGCAAACCAATGCATTCCTTTTGGAAAGATGTTTGGAGAACACTTAGAGATCTAAAAACAGACCTGCCATTTGATCCTACAATTCCTCTACTAGGTATATACAGAAGACCAAAAATCACATTATAACAAAGATATATGTACCTGAATATTTATTTCAGCCTAATTCATAGTTTCTAAGTCATGGAAGAAGCCCAAGTGCCCATCGACCAATGAATGGATTAATAAAATTGTGGTATATGTACACCATGGAATATTATGCAGCCCTAAAGAAAATGGAGACTTTACCTCTTACATGTTTACTTGGATGGAGGTGGAACAAATACTTCTTAGCAAAATATCTCAAGAATGGAAGATAAAGTATCCAATGTACTCAGCCCTACTATGAAACCAATTTATAGCTTTCTTATGAAAGCTATAACCCAATTATAGCCCAAGAAGAGGGGAAAAGGGTAAGGGAGGGGAGGGGACAAGGGAGGATGGGTGGAGAGAGGGAAATTGGTGGGACCACACCTATGGTGCATCTTACAAAGGTACATGTGAAATTTACTAGGTGTTGAATATAAATGTCTTAACACAATAACTGAGAAAATGTTGTGAAGGCTATGTTAACCAGTTTGATGAAAATATTTCAAGTTGTATATAAAACCAACACATTGTACCCATGATTGCATTTATGTACACAGCTATGATTTAATAAAAAATTAAAAAGACATGTTTATCTATTTAAAAAGAAATTTTCATTAAGAATTTTACCCACACAAATAAGCTACAGATAAATGCTTCTCCTATTGAATAATTAAATTATAAGTACATGGAGAGTATCATAACTTGAAAGTATTTAGTAAAATTAATGTTTAAATGTTGTTGGTAGAGATTTCAATACTCAAGAATTTATATCTCCAAGTGATCTTATAATTTCCACATAACATGCACAGATTCTAGAAGACTTAACCATAACAAAATGAAGAAACAAGAAATCCTGATTATATTTTTTAAAAAAGTCTTTTTCTGTGTGCATATTGGATAAGATTAGGAAAATGGACTGGAAATGATCAGCAAATAAAAAAACAGTGACTTTGAAATAAAATATTTTTGTTCCAATTTGATTGATAAAATGAATAACATAGTACTGCATTATAATTCAAAATGTAAAATAAATATTCATGAGTCATATGCATATAAGTAAAGGATAGAATAAATAAATAAATATGGAAAGTAGGCAAATATTTTGTGCAGAAGAATTCTAAATGCTTAGTGCTGACACTCTTATGGAGGTGGCATATATATATATATGATCGAACCTATAATTTCAACAAGTATTCTTTATGCCCAGGATACGCAGGCAATTTAATAAAAGTGATATATGGGTTGATTAAAAATTTGCTGAACTATTTTAAGTTTGGAAACATTCTGTGTTCAGGTCCTAACTACAAG
>CAUYTI010087832.1:0-10875 GCA_963575145.1 Galago senegalensis | reverse complement strand
TGGCTCGGCGCCTATAGCTCAACCGGCTAAGGTGCCAGCCACATACACCTAAGGTGGCGGGTTCGAATCCCCAGCCCGAACCCGCCAAACAACAATGACGGCTGCAACCAAAAAATAGCCGGGCGTTGTGACCGGGGCCTGTGGTCCCAGCTACTTGGGAGGTGGAGGCAAGAGACTCACTTGAGCCCAGGAGTTGGAGGTTGCTGTGAGCTGTAATGCCATGGCACTCTACCCAGGGGGACAGCTTGAGGCTCTTTCTCAAAAAAAAAAAAAAAAGAAAGAAATAGAAAAACTAACCAGGCATCATGGCAGGCACCTGTAGTCCCAGCTGCTCTAGAGGCTGAGGCAAGGGAACCATTGGAGCTCAAAAGTTTGAGGTTTCTGTGAGCTTTGACACCATGACACTCTACCGAGGGTGACAAAATGAGATTCTGTCTTCAAAAAAAAAAGCTTAAGTTAATGTATTTCGGAGCTCTTTTAGTATGTGTATCATACGCTAATACTATGTGTTTATCAACACATAAATCCACATAGCTGTACTTACGTACAGCAGATGTAAAATAATTTTATTTAGCTAGTAGACAGTTTCATTGTTTCTACCATTTTATTTAACCTGTGGATATTAGGGGGGGTGGTGTTTGTGTGTACATACATATCTTCAAACAGTGCTGCAATATGCTTTCTTTCACTTATATTTCTGTATATTTGTAAGAATATACTGTAGAATAAGTTTCTAGCAGTGGACCTACTTGACCAAGGAACATATGTATTTAAAAAAATTTTTTTTTGAGACAGAGTGTCATTTTGTCACCCTCAGTAGAGTGCTGTGGCATCATAGCTCACAGCAACCTTAAACTCTTGGGCTTAAGCCATTCTCTTGCCTCAGCCTCCTAAGTAGCTGGGACTATAGGCGCCTGCCACAACACCTGGTCATTTTTGTTGTTGTTGTTGCAGCTGTCATTGTTATTTAGCAGGCCCAGACCAGGTTTGAACCTGTCAACCTGGGTGTATGTGGTTGGTGCCCTACCCACTGAGCTATGGGCACTACCCTTAAAATTTTTATGGTTGTAGCCAAATTGTCCCACAAGCAGATTGTAACAGTTTACATTTCAAATAGCATTTGAAAATGCCTCTTTCCCCATAATCACCAATAATTATGTTGTTGTTGTTTTGAGACAGAGTCTTACTCTCTTGCCCCTAGTAGAGTACCATGGCATCATAGCTTACAACCTCAAACTCTTAGGCTCAGGTGATTCTCTTGTCTTAGCCTCCCAAGAAGCTGGGGCTATAGGTGCCCTGCACAATGCCCAGCTATTTTTTAGAGATGGGGTCTTGCTTTTGCTCAGGCTGGTCTTAAACTTTTGAGCTCAGGCAATCCACCCACCTCGTCCTCCTAGAGTACTAGGATTACAGGGGTGAGCCACCATGCCCCCAATAATTATGTTGTATTAAAGCTTTTTCTTTTGCCAATATCATCGTTGAAAATTTATACCTTATTTATTTACTTCACATCTCTTTCCTTTTGAACCTTCATTTCCATGTTTATCAATAATTTACAAATCTTTTTCTAATTATTGCCTATTCTCACACTTTTTTCCTTTATCTGTTGTGCTATATTTTTTTGATTTGTAACAGTTATTTGAATATTAAGAAACTTAGCCTTGTATCTGCAATGTGCTTACAAATGTTTTCTCAGTTTATTCACTTTTGAGTTTACTAATGATTTTTTATTAGTTATAATTTTACATAATCAGCTTGGTGCCTGTGGCTCAAGTGGCTTAGGTGCCAGCCACATACACCTAAGGTGGCGGGTTCAAATCCAGCCCGGACCCGCCAAACAACAATGACAGCTGCAACCAAAAAATAGCCGGGCTTCGTGGCAGGTGCCTGTAGTCCCAGCTACTTGGGAGGCTGAGGCCAGAGACTCACTTGAGCCCAGGAGTTGGAGGTTGCTGTGAGCTGTGAAGCCACAGCACTCTACCCAGGGGGATAGCTTGAGGCTCTGTCTCAAAAAAAAAAAATTTTTTTTTACATAATCAAACTTATACATGTTTTCATTTATGACTTCTGGGCTTTTTTTTCCTCATACATTTATAGATTGTCCCTTTCTTTGTACTTTTCTTAATTTGCTTTAACTTTTCAGACAATCTAGAAAGTTTTCATTCATTTATTCAAAAAGCTTCTTTTCTTTTATGAATTGTCTTTGTGCTCAAAATTGTGATACAAGGGGCCTAAGCTCAGTGGGTAGGGCACCAGCCCCATATACTGAGGGTGGTAGGTTCAAACCTCACCTGGCCAAACTGCAGCAAAAAATAGCCAGGCATTGCGGCAAGGCACCTATAGTCCCAGGTACTCAGGAGGCTAAGGCAGGAGAATTGCCTAAGCCTAGGAGTTGGAGGTTGCTGTGAGCTGTGATGCCCGGCACTCTACTGAGGGTGATAAAGTGAGACTCTGTCTCTATTTAAAAAAAAAAAAATTGTGATACAAAATACTCCCTTGTGAAAGCAACATAGCCCCTTATCCTCAAGATACTTTAAGTGTGATTGGGGAAAATAAGAACAATTCAAAGCAATCTGAATACTCAAAGAATTCAGAGTAAAAGAAAAATGAATATAGGCTTAGGGCATTGTAGACAATGTAGACTTAATTATTTCGTAATGTCTTTCCTAGTTCCCACATTTTCCTATTATTCTAAATTCATAGTCTGGCTGGTGTTTGTATTTCTGTTTAGCCTGCTTTTTTTTTTTTTTTGCCTGCTTTTTTTTTTTTAAAGAGCTTTTTGTTTCTTTGTTTGTTTGTTTTTGCAGTTTTGGGCCAGGGCTGGGCTTGAACCCACCACCTTCAGCTTATGGGTCAGCACCTTACTCCTTTGAGCCGTAGGCGCCACCCGGTGTTCTACTTTTGACACTTTATTAGGGAATACGAATGCAGACCAAGATGTGGATATGGAAATAGAAACTACACTGACCTAGACTTCTTAAAATTAGTCTGAAGTACCAGCCTAAGCAAGAGCGAGACCACATCTCTACTAAAAATAGAGAAACTGAGGCAAGAGGCTCGCTTGAGGCTAAGCATTGGAAGCTACTGTGAGCTATGACACCACAGCACTCTACCCAGGGCAACAGCTTGAAATTCTGTCTCCAAAAAAAAAAGTTAGTCTGAAGTGCTGTTAACTGTGGAACCAGGGGTGGAGGAAGAGCTGAGGAGTGAGGTAGGGATGGAAGAAGATGTAATAGAGTAGTTCTTCTCTGAGCCTTCTGGTCTCTTTCTGTAATTGTTCTAAACTGATATAACTCCTGGTTTGGAGAAGGGCTCAGCATCTTCGCTCTTCCTTACTCCAATACGCAGCCCTGCAGGGTTTTACACTGTACTCATCCTCACATGCTTCCTCCTGTTGGACAATGCAAATGGAAACTCCTTCTCTCTTTTCAGGTGAAACTAGTGGGAACGAAAGTGATGCCGAGTATCTGCCAAAGAGTGAGTGAGTCACTGGGGCTGCTTCCCTCCGTGTGATGATCCCGGTTGTAGGTGGAGCCGCACTACCTTTGTGATTAACCGTCTTTCTCCCGACATGGTGTTTCGTTTTGTTGGTGATTTCTTCATGTTCAGAACCTGAGATATTCGGGGAACTAAAAAGTACACTGTCAAGATGTTTGACAGCATTAAAAATCTCCCATAGTAGAGGGAGACAAACCAGCAGGGTTCTTAGGATGGAGTGTTCTTAGGGGAGCGGCACGAGCTACGTGTCCAGACATACACACAGCAGTTTCCCGACAGCCACAACAGAGTGTGTGAATCATCTCTGAGGCAAACACCAGCATTAAATATCTGATTTGTCACAGTCACTAAAGTATAATTATTCAAGTCACTTTGATATCTCTGATATTTAGAAAAGAAAGGGATTCTTTTCTATTCATAGGCATTTATATTCCAAATTATTGTACTGTTGTTTACTTTCTATTAGAATATTGGCTATACCACGCATTTCTGCCTATATTTGTCCAAGCACGTCATGGTACCCTGCATCCTTTATTTAATGAATCGTCACAGCAAGTTACCTAGTTTCTGTTTAACTGACTGACATACCTAGACATGGAAAAAGGCATGACTTGTAGAAGCTGAGTACAGACTTAATTCCAAGTCTGATGCTCTAATCTTTTTATTTATTTATTTATTTATTTATTTATTTTTGAGACAGAAGTCTCCCTTTGTCACCCTGGCGTCATAGCTCATGGCAACATCAGACTCCTGGGCTCAAGGGATTCTCTTGCCTCAGCCTCCTGAGTAGCTGGGACTACAGGTGCCCATCACAATGCCTGGCTATTTTTAGAGATGAGGTCTCAAACTGATGAGGTCAGGCAATCCACCCGCCTGGGCCTCCCAGAGTGCTGGGATTACAGGCATGAGCCACCATGCCCAGCCTTGACACTCTAATCTTATGATTAATTGTCTTGTGCTCCTTCCATTGGCCTAAATTGACTCAAGTCCAGTATTTGATGCTGTAGCATGATTGAAGGTGAAACTTAAATCATCATCAGATTTAACCTAGATGTGTAAAGATGACTAATTTAGTGCTGTTGCTACTAAGAAACAGGCCCTGATATTTTTGACTTGAACTCAGCCCTTTGTTTTTTGTTTCTTGCTTTTTTTTTTTTTTTTTTTTTGGAGACTGAGTCTCACTCTGTTGCCTGGGCTAGAGTGCAGTGGCATCAGCCCACCTCACAGCAACCTCAAACTCCTGGGCTCAGGTGATCCTCCTACCTCAGTCTCTCACCACAACGCCTGGCTAGCTTTTCTATTTTTAGTAGAGATGGGTCTCACTTTGCTCAGGCTGGGAACTCAGCCCTTTGAGTAAGTAAAGCTTTACCTGGAGTACTAAATGTAATTTTGGGGAGCCACTCCTAGATGTATTTTTTTAAGTGCTTTTAATAGTCTGATCAATCAGGTAATTTCTTTCCTGCCAGAATGCATCATATCTCACAAAGAAAAGAAAAGTAAAGGGCGGCAGCCCCATGTACTGAGGGTGGTGGGTTCAAACATGTCCCCGGCCAAACTGCAACAAAAAATTGCTGGGCATTATGGTCCCAGCTGCTCAGGAGGCTGAGGCAAGAGAATCGCCTAAGCCCAAGAGCTGGAGGTTGCTGTGAGCTGTGACATCATAGCACTCTACCAAGGGCAACAAAGTAAGACTCTGTCTCTAAAAAAACAAAAGAAAGAAAAGTAGAGGATGAGTCTTTCTATCAGTGGCTCACGTCTCTGGGACACTAGACTCTTTTTTTCCTCTAAGTACACAATTTCCCCTAGTAGAGATTATCCCCAAATTTTCAGAATTTAGAGATAACTGAAAATACAAGTTAGATGCTACCCAGTTTTGATTGATATTGCTACGGGTTTTTAACTGGTATGCATTCATAATTTTATTCTTTTGAGGAATAGTCTACAAATAGATGTCTTCTGGCCAGGGTCAGTAGCTCATACCTGTAATTGTAGCACTCTGGAAGGCTGAGGTGGGTGGATTGCTTGAGCTCCGGAGTTCAAGACCAGCCTGAGCAAGAGCTAGACCCTGTCTCTAAAGAAATAACCAGGCATTGTGCGGAGCACCTGTAGTCAAATCTACTCAGGAGGCTGAGGCAAAAGGATTGCTTGAGCCATAGAGTTTGAGGTTGCTGTGAGCCATAGCACTCTACCTACGATGACAGAGTGAAATTGTCTCAAAAGAAAAAATAGATGCCTTCTTTCCTCTTGATATTTATTGATGTAAGCATGTATTCATTATCTTGAAGAGAAGGAAAAAGGACAGAAGATAATTTTTGTTTTAATTTTTTGAATTCATCCCTTTCTGCACTTACTCTCTGTAGGCCTCAATTCTTTTATTAGCTCTGCCCCACTTTGCCCCTTGATTTCCTGGCATTCCTGGCAGCAGCATCTGTGGTCTATCAATCCAGTGCATTTTCCTGACATTTTCCGTTGCCCTGGTGTGATTCTGTGAAAGATTTGGGACATGGCATGTTAGTCCCACCACTAACCAGAGGTAGAGGGCGCCTCTGAGCACTTATCCCCCAGGTATGTCATAGCCCTAACAGATATGTCTGTTTGGCAGACATGGTTAGTCAGCATTCACCCAGCAAGACTGTAGGAAGATTAGTTCTGTATGGGTCATGACCCATAGGTGCTAGAGCAGCAGTTCTCAACCTGTGGGTCATGACCCCTTTGTAACAATGAAAATACATCCTGTGTATCAGATATTTACATTACAATTCATAAGTAGCAAAATTACAGTTATGAAGTAGCAATGAAAATAATTTTATGGTTGGGGGTCACCAGACATGAGGAACTGTATTAAAGGGTCACGGCATTAGGAAGGTTAAGAACCACTGGGCTAGAGGAATTATAGGGCTGCAGAGAGAAAACATTGCTCCATGATTCCATTGCAGATCGCCACAAGCGCTTAGCACAACTGCAGCAGTCTTCCAAGAGGAATCCTCACTACCAGACCTTGGAGCGGGATCTCATTGAATTACAGGAGCAGCAGCTGTTTGAACTTTTTGTGGTGGTGTCTCTACAGAAGAAACCATCAGGAATAAGCTATATTCCCCAGATCATACAGCAATTCCCAAGCAAGGTAAATACCAGGAGGCCCAGGGGCATTCAAGAATGTTCCTGTGTCCCCGTGTGAATTTATTTTCTATCTTCCTGTTTATTATTATGTCAACCAGCTTTCACTAATACTGTACTTGGGATAGGATAGGACCTAGTAAGTAACATTGATGACATGTTAGGCATAAGCTGCAACCAAGGGAGAAAAACAGAACAAGCTCATTCTCCGAGTTAGTTTTTTGTTTTTGGCAGTTTTTGGCCGTGGCTGCCCCAGTATATGGGGCCAGCGCCCTACTCCTTGAGCCACAGGCATCACCCTCTCCAAGTCAATTTTTTATTTTTGGCTCTGCTATTTAATAATCTCTAGCAAGTTACAAAGCCTCAATTTTTTCATCTCTGAGGAGGGGAGTAATAAATGTGGCAGGCCAGGCATGGAGGTTCACACCTATAATCTCAGCACTTTGGCATGGCAAAGAGGGAGGATCACTTGAGGACAGGAGTTCAAGACTAGCTTGGGCAACATAGCAAGACCCCCATCTCTCCATTATTGAATTCATGACTGTATGAATAAATAAATAATTTCTTTTGGCCAGGCATGGTGGTGCCTGCCTATAGTCCTAGATACACAGGAGGCTGAGACAGGAAGATCACTTAGGCCCAGGAGTTCGAGGCTGTGTGAGCTATGAAAACACCAGGGTATTCCAACCTGGGTGACAGCAAGACCCTATCTCAAAAAAAAAAAAAAAAAGAAAGAAAGAAAGAAAGAAGCGGTATTAATTCTAGATCTAAAAAAAAAGAAGTGGCTGAATAGGGTAGTAGAAGTTTAGAGGGTGGACTCTGAGTCAACTCGTGGCATTGGCTACTTGTTAGCTCTGTGACCTCAGTTTCTTCATTCATAAAATGGGGATAATCATAATAGTATGCACCCCTTTGAATTGTAGTGAGGATTAAAAGAGCTAATTTGTATAAAACACTTGGAACAGTGTCTGACATATACTAAGCTCTATATAATATTAGCTATTATTAGTAAATTTAATGAGGTTATGTATATTAATGCAGTTTCTGGCATAGTATGCATTGAGTAAATGATAGCTATTATTATTAACAATATTACTTGGGGCTGGGGGCCCATAGCACAGTGGTTACAGCGCCAGCCACATACACCAAGGCTGGTGGGTTTGAACCTGGCCTGGGCCAGCTAAACAACAACAAATGCAACAAAAAATAGCCAGCTGGGCATTGTGGTAGGTGCCTGTAGTTCCAGCTGCTTGGGAGGCTGAGGCAAGAAAATCACTTGAGCCCAAGAGTTTAAGGTTGCTGTGAGCTGTGATTCCACAGCACTCTACCAAGGGCAAAATAATGAGACTCTCAAAAAAAAAAAAAAAACAATATTACTTGGTTTGCTGTACCTTTTTATAGAAATCATTTATTCATTCAGTCAATTTTTTTTTTTTTTTTTTTTTTTTTGGCGATAGAGTCTTAACTCTGTTGCCCTGGGTAGAGTAAGGTGAAATCATAGCTTATAGCAACCTTTGGGCTCAAGTGATCCTCTTGCCTCAACCTCCCATGTAGCTGGGACTACAGGTGCCCACCGCTGCCGCAATACCCAGCTAGTTTTTCTGTTTTTAGTAGAGATGAGGTCTCATTCTTGCTCAGGCTGGTCTCCAACTCCAGCAATTCACCCATCTCGGGCTCCCAGAGTGCTCAGATTACAGGCATGAACCACCGCACCCAGCCAAAGTAAGAGCACCAACTTTTAAAAGTAAAATTTTTCTTACAAAGCTGTACATCTGCCTTTTCCTGAGGAATGGGAAAGACTGCCAACACTTGGCCCACATTCCTAAGGGTCAGGAATTGGCTCCAGCTGAGTAAGGAGCGGGACTTTTCAGCAAGTACCAGTGCAGTTGCTTAAGGTCCCCTCCCTCCCCTGCTCAGGAGGACCCTGCAGTTAGGGTTTCATGCTCTGTGATCACCATCTGGAAATGCTTAATAGTTTTTTCTTTGCATTTCTGCTTTATAAGTGAAGGCTGATGGGAAAATTGGACGTGTGCCAAGGTCTTAAAGTCACAGTTTACGCATCAAGTCATCTCTTGCCACCAACCTACCATGGGTTCTCTAGTTGTCCTGTTCCCCTGTTCCTATGGCTTGGATCCACAGGCCTTCCTTTCTTTTCTTTCTTTTTTTTTTTTTTTTTGAGACAGAGCCTCAAGCTGTCGCCCTGGGTAGAGTGCTGTGGCATCACAGCTCACAGCAACCTCAAACTCCTGGGCTCAAGCGATTCTCTTGCCTCAGCCTCCCAAGTAGCTGGGATTACAGGTGACTACCACCATGCCCAGCTAATTTTTGGTTGTAGTTGTCATTGTTGTTTGGCGGGCCAGGGCTGGATTCAAACTCATCAGCTCTCGTATATGTGGCTGCCACCTTAGCCGCTTGAGCTACAGGCACCAATCCAGGGGCTTCCTTTCTACTCTCACTCAGTGACTGCTGCCACCTTCTTCTCTTCCTTCCTGGGGCTTGGGCACACACATGGGTGGGGGGCTGGACCAGGCATGCACTGCCCTGCAACATATGGGGGCAGCCCTCCCTGCCCTGGGCTGAGAGTACCACTTGTATCCAGGGGGTAACTTGGTGGAGGCAGCCTTTCTGCCACCCTCAATCCCACTTACCCTCCTTTGTGCAGGTTGCAGCAAAGCCTTAAGGCCTCCCCAGCTGCAATGAGTTGGAACATTAGCCCCATAGAAAGGGGAGAGGCCTGGCACAATTTCCCTACTCCCAGTGGGGTCAGAGTCTCACTTCTGCGGCTGCTGGGAAAGGAAAGCTGGTGGGACACTTGATACCAGATGACAGGCCAGAGCCCCAGACACTTGTAAGGGTTTGCTCTCATCCCCCAGGGTCCTCATGCCTGAGGGAATGCGAAATTAAATAGCAAATAAAAACTCCATTACAGGTTGGAAGATGACAGCAAGAAGGGAAATTTTTCATATTTTATTTTGTACTTTATATTTAATTTTTCTTGATTTTTGAACAAGGAGCCCCAGATTTTCATTTTGTGTTATGCCTTGTGAATTTTGTGCCTTGTCCTAGTAAGGAGTGATCCCTTTCAACAGGGATATTTACTCACTTTCAAACTTATTACTTGACCACTTCTCTCATCTAGTCATCTATCTGTTCCACCACTTTAGGATTGGGGGCTTATATCCCTGAGGTACATGTTTCACTAAAAAAGCAGTGAAGCACAATTGT
The DNA here is from genome assembly GCA_963575145.1 of Galago senegalensis. Classification (NCBI taxonomy): domain Eukaryota; kingdom Metazoa; phylum Chordata; class Mammalia; order Primates; family Galagidae; genus Galago; species Galago senegalensis. The sequence continues at coordinate 1,035 of CAUYTI010087832.1, read as the reverse complement.
GTGGAATGTAAGAGCCACTTCCTGCATGGATTTTTTTTTTTTTCTGAGACAGTCTCATTTTGTCACCCTTGGTAGAGTACCATAGCATCACAGCTCACAGCAACCTCTGAAGTCTGGGGCTTAAGTGATCCTCTTGCCTTAGCCTCCCGAGGAGCTGGGACTACACGTGCCTGCCACAACGCCTGGCTAGTTTTTCTATTTTTTTTTTGTTTTTGGGCAGAGTCTCACTATGCCACCCTTAGTAGAGTGCCATGGCTTGACAGCACACAGCAACCTCAAACTCTTGGGCTCAAGCGATTTTCTTGCTTCAGCCTCCTAAGTAGCTGAGACTACAGATACCCGCCACAATGCCTGGCCATTTTTTGTTGGCAGTTGTCATTGTTGCTTAGCTGGCCCTGACCAAGCTCAAACCCAGCACCTTTGGTATGGGGGTAACCATTGTGCTACAGGCGCCAAGCCTAGTTTTTCTTTTTTTAGAAATAGAGATGAGGTCTCAGGATCTCCCTCTTGCTCAGGCTGGTCTCGAACTCCTGAGCTCCAGCAATCTACCTAGCTTGGCTTCCCTCCACCTCTACTGAAAACAGAAGCTATAATGACACAACTGCACTGGATCTGGGGTGGAAGAGAAGAGCAAGATGCTGTTCCCACCCACCCCCCAAAAAATCAAAACAAAAGCATACAATTAAAGGAGCTGGGCACAATGGTCTATGCCTCTAGTCCCAACTACTCAAGAATCTTAGACAAAAGGATCACTTGTGCCCAGGGATTCAAGGCCAGCCTGGGCAACATAACAATACTTCTCATCAACAAAAATAAAATAAAAAGAGAATAGAGAGAATGAGAGAAAGAAGGGAAGAAAGAAAATTAAAGAATAGGTAGGTCTTTTTTTTTTTCTTTTTTTGAGACAGAGCCTCAAGCTGTCCCCCTGGGTAGAGTGCCATGGCATCACACTCACAGCAACCTCCAACTCCTGGGCTCAAGCGAGTCTCCTGCCTCCGCCTCCCAAGTAGCTGGGACCACAGGCGCTGGCCACAA
>CAUYTI010087831.1:0-35092 GCA_963575145.1 Galago senegalensis | reverse complement strand
CTTGAGCTATAATTGGGTTATAGCTTTCCTATGAAAGCTATAAATTAGTTTCATAGGAGGGCTGAGTACATTGGATACTCTTTCTTCCATTGCTGAGATACTTTGCTAAGAAGAATATGTTCCAGCTCCATCCATGTAAACGTGAAGGAGGTAAAGTCTCCATCTTTCTTTAAGGCTGCATAGTATTCCATGGTGTACATAAACCACAATTTATTGATTCATTCATGGGTCGATAGGCACTTGGGCTTCTTCCTATTTTGTTTCTTTGTAAAATGAAAATAATATTTCTTGCATTTCTATTTTGAGAACTAAAATATATATTATGTATAAAAGTTCCTACTACTAGGAAGTACACAGTATGCAGTCACTTAATTTTAATTATTTCTTACTTTTATCCAGCCTACATACAAATGGATAAAATTGAGAAAAGGGATTTTAACCTGTTTGGGTTGAGCTGGGAAATAGGAATTGAGCTAAGTAATTTGCATAGAAGAACATTAATGCAAATGATGTATCATATAGGTTGTGGAAGATCTGAAAACCCACTGGGAAATGGTAAGGCACTCCAAAGAGTAGCCATAGCAAGAAACTGTTAGTTATAAATGGAGACACAAGAGACAGAGTCTTGGAGGCGAGGGCCCAGGGACTCCTGGTAGGAGCTGGAATTGTGGCAAACCTAAGACATTGAAGCATGTGGGGGATCCTGCCTTAGGATAAGAGATGGAGAAATACCATGGCTGCTCCCTTCTCCCACCCTGAATCCATTGCTTTCATTGGTAGAACTGAGCTGCCAACTTTCCAGGCAGTTTGAGAGATGGGTTCTTCAGGTATCATCCCCGCTCCTGCAGCTCAGTGGAAGGGCAAGAATGGATCTCAGGGCAAACTGGCCACAGACCTGAAGAGAGATCTTGTACCTGATATGGCAGTAGCACTTTAAACAGGAGCCTTCTGCAATGGCATCTTGAGTATCAGTGAGAGTTTGGTTGGGGAAGATAGGCTTAAGAGGAAAGGAGTGTGTGTGAAGAGCTTTGGGCAGCTCTTCAACAATCCTCCTGGCTCAAGTATCTACTTTGTCACTTTCTGGTAATGTGACTTTGGACAGATTAGTGAATCTCTCACTGCAATTTTTTTTTTTTTAAACAGTGCGTTAAAGAATCTGACAGCAAAGTTCAATGAGATTTGAATACAAGCTTCCCAATCTGCATATCACCACATAAATGGGCCTTGTTATGGAGATGTGTAAAACCAAGGCACCTTATAATTTCAACTTATAATATACCCAAGCAAATGGTGTAACCAAACGTGTGTACCCCTATAATCCGAAATTAGAAAGAACAAAAAGAAGAAGAGTGAATTTCAACCATAACAACTTGGAAATGTGTGTTCAGCTATGTGGTTTAGCATTCGGACCAGATTTCAGAGTGGACTGAGGAAGGGGCCGTTTGTTAATTCCTCAAAAAGCCCCTTGCATTTTCAGTTTATATGTACCTTAGAGGACACCTCTAGTCTGTTTTTTGCCATTCTTCTATAACAAAGGGGAAAATGCAGATGAAGAGGTAGGGGAAAGAAACTGAGCAGGGCAGGAATTCTGAGATTCCAAACCTCATATTCTTTCTACACCAAGACTCTAATGGGGATGGACACATTGAAAGCTGAGAGAGTTTATTAATAGTTGCTTGGGAAGTGAAGAGGGATTTGGTATTGATTTTTATCTATCCCTCCATGTGTTGCTGGACTTTTAAAGATAGATTTATTCGGCTGACTCTGCCTTGTATAAGAAAAAAAATTAAAGGAAAACATTCTGCCCTTCCTGTATGGAAATATTAGTGTCTCTCTCAGAGCCTGGATGTAAAGTCCTGTGTCAGTTCATAACTTATGGTGCTCTTGTTTTCAGGTAACAGCACCATAGCTGCTGGGAAGCTTTTCCCTTTCAGCACAGTGGCATGGATTGCCACCAGGTGTTTTAATTAGCTGCCCTAGGGAATGGCAGGCTATAACTTAGAGGTCTTTGGGGGTTCTTAGGATTTGTATTCTAAAGATTTATCAGTTAAGAGGTACATTAGATGGCAGATTAATTGTATATATTTTTTTCCTTTAGGGTAAAGTTGTATAGGCTCCTAAATGCTAACCTGGTGAATTACTTCTTTTTTGACACTGTTGCCTGGTTTTTCTTGGCTTTTAAATTACTTAATAAGTCAGAATATTGTAACAAGAAGCTCAAGACATGGGCTTTATGTGCCTCTTGGTTTCTTTAAAGGATTCTCTGCTCCCCTTTGTGAACAGACCCGATGCCGACAGGTGACGACAGGTGACGACAGGTGATGTGGCCACCAGCCACAGAAGAGGAATTTGGTATAGGCTGTATGCTTGGTTTGGTCCAGGCGCTGCTGTGAGTTATTCTATTGCAACTCACCACCAGCCTAGAAGGAACATCAGTGGATCCAAATCATGGCTGTATAAAATATCACCTGGGGAGCTTTGAAATGATACTCATGTCAAAACCCCACCACGGACCAGTTCTCTAGGGGGAATCCAGACCTCTATATTTTATTTTTAATCCCCTCAGTTAAATCTGAAGGGCCACCAGAATAAAGAATAGCTGAGATGGATAATTTTAACCATTTTATAGAGAACGTCCTCAGGCCTTATGAATTCCCAACTCTCCCCAGGTTACCCCGGCTGCAGTTGGCAGGGTCACAGTCCCAACCCAGGTCGATTTCATCCAAAGCTTGTGTTCTTCCCTTCATAACATACTGCCTTCTCTTAGGAAAATCAGCCTATGGCATGACGTTGGGGCCTGGTTACAAACTTCCTTGTGCTTCCTTTTGTGTTTCCATGGGAAAGTCACCAAAGGATGGGAACCCTTTCTTTCTACTTAAAACTATTTATAGAGCTTGCACACAAAAGAAGTTTACATCATGCTAGTTGATTCAGGATCATGGTGATATGATTCTGGAAAGGATTTGGAAAGCTTGATTCTCAAAATATAATGTTTGTACCGATCATCTGAGAATTATCTTCGAATATAGATCCTGATTCAGTGGGTCTGAGGTGTGGCTGGGATTCTGCCTATCTCATCAGCCCACATGTGATATTGAGGCTATTGATTGACTCACCAATCACAAGGACAGTAGTTTGGCTTCAGTGATCATTTCACTAAGCTAACACTTTATGCAGGTTTGGGACATCAGATGTAAGTCTCCAACCTAAGGATCTCTATTTTTATTCTACAAGATACTCAGTGGTCTATGGATTGAGTTCCAGTTAGGGTGACCAACCTTTCTATTTTGTCTGAGACTGAGAGGATTCATAGGACGTGGACCTTTTTTTTTTTAGGATTTACTCTTTCTTTCTTTCTTTCTTTCTTTCTTTCTTTCTTTCTTTCTTTCTTTCTTTTTATTAAATCATAGCAGTGTACATTAATACTATCATGGGGTACAGCGTACTGTTTCTGTACACAATTTGAAATACTTTCATCCAACTGGTTAACATAGCCTTCATGTCTCTTTCTTACTCTTTCTTCCTTATTATGTTAAAACATTTATATTCTACAATTAGAGAGATTCACATGTAACTTTATAGGATGAACCATAGGCGTGATCCCACCAATCACCCTTCCTCCACCCACTCTCCCCTTCCCCTACCCTCCCTCTCCCCTCTCCCCATATTCCTGGGCTAAAATTGGGTTATAGGAACTTTTAGTGCTAAAAGTGAGAAAATTTCACAGACTGTGATGAATTGGTTCTCTAATTCCAACAGACTGAGGCTGGACCCTAGCTTTGATACTCAGAGTGGAGAGAAGTTGAGCAAGCCTTAGTTTCTTTATCTGCAAAGCAGAAATAATAAATTACACTCCACAGGGTAGTTATAAGGGTTAAATTGAAGGGCACATGTAAAGCACTGCACATGCTATTGTGACGTTAATGCTCACTAAATGTTGGCAATGGCTTCAGCTGGTTATTCATAGACCTGGCTTAGTGCTCCCCTCCATTACTGAAAAGAAGAAATACCCCCCAGTCAGGTGCAGGTGGCTATGGATCATCTATCTTCTCTAATCTCTGTACAGGGAAGTCAGCTGGCAAATAACCTCCTTCCTGTGTTCTGATGGTCAAGCTGGAATGAAGTCATTCTTCAGTATACACTTCGCCTACCCCAAACATCAATACTAATGTTTTTTGTTTGCTGTTTAGAGAAAGAAAAGCTTGGCTGAGACTTTACCACCTTGGGACATTCTGAACTGGCCCCTTGCGTTCCTGTCGACCTTGTTTATCCATTAACGTTTCTCTGAGCTCTGTAACAACTTATGAGGGCAGCTGCAACTAATGACTGTGCCTTCCATCTCCTGACCTGTCATCGTGTTAACAATCGATATCCTTAACACACACAGACAAAGCCGCACCTCCATCACAGCTTCCAATAATCATGGCCACCAAGAGCAAGAAAGAAAGACTCTGAACTGACACACTTCCTAGCTCGGGGCCTGGGCAAGGATGCTGGATTAATAAATGTTTCTTGAGGGTGATGCTAAGCCGTGGGGTCACTCTCTACTGCAAGTGACTTTTCAGGAGTGATCTGTGGCACCACCTTCTCTTGCTCAATTGGCCAATGTTGATGAATGAGGCTGACACTGCTAGTCCTTGCCAGGGAAAGCCAATTCTCTCACTCCTGTCAAATACCATCCACATCTCAGAACATTTAGTCAGCCATGTATGTGGCTCTTAGGTGAGAAGTAAATGCACGTTTGTTTTTCTGTTATCACTAGGAAGTGGGGCAGCTACTAGGAGCAGACTGATTCACAGGGGAGGTTACTGGGGCTGCACTGCTGCTGACCGATATTTTGGACAAGAAAACAAATGGGCAACAAAGCAGAATCTACTCTTGCTTTCTTTGAGCATAAAATATGGTTGCAGAAAGAGCCCAACATAATCACACTTTTGCTTATGTCCAGTAGAGAGGAAAAATTGGAGATTTTTGTCTTTGCTCTCTTCTGTGCTTATTAGAGCCATATCCTATACCCAGCTGAAAGCGTATTGAACATAAGGGGCCAGCATCTCCATTTGATAGGAAATGGAGGCCACATGATGAGTAACTGCATATATCTGGCTATTACCAATACTTAAATTAAAAATTAAAACTTAAGTCTTCAGATAGTGGGATGACTAATGATGAATTGCCCAAACCTCAGCTTCCAAATGAGTAACTTGAAGTAAAAATGGCCACTTACTCTACTTCAGAGAGAAAAGCTGTTAACTACAAGTAAGGCTAAGATTGCCTGCATGCTCCCTGCCAGCCTCTCTGTCGGCCCAACTGGTCCTCATCAACAACCCTATAAACAAAAGCATTATCAGTATGCCTGTCTTCCAGATGAGGAAACTGAGGTTCAGTGAGATTAAAGTGAGACTAAAGTAAGGGGCTCGGTTAGGCTGTACCCAAGATATCTGGCTCCATAGGTCTCCTCACCATAATATTTTATGTTTTATATGACCTTGAATAAATTCCAGCCTCTGAAAACTGAAGGCTTGAAGTGATTATCATTATTCTAATAGAGCTGCAGTTTTTTGAAAAAGGCAACAAATTACCCGAGAACCAATTCTTGCAAACAAAACTCTTCTCTGTTTGCAAGCTAAGCAGCCACCTGTGGTACCACCTGAGGCTGCGATCAGGGAAAGATTCCAGAAAGTCTGCACAGAGGGCAGGAGATACAAAATCTTGTGCATAGAACGTGCAGCACTAACACCTGTAACTCTCCAAAATTGTGACTCACGATGGCTGGCTTCTCTTACGTGTTTGCTATGTGTGAGGAGAAGTGATCTGACCTTAACCTGTGACTTGTGCTTGATAAAGGGTCTACACTCTTCAAATAGAACAATAGATTTCTTTCTCACTCCTTTCTTCACGGGTGTATCAGGCAACATGCCACATGTAGAGGGATCTCCCCTTAGCAAATAATCATCCAAAATTCTATTAGACCCTTGAAGCACCAGGAACTGAGAGAGACCATGCACTCTTTTAAATACCTTCAGAATATTTTTGTATTTTTTGAAAAGATAATGCACGTACAAATTTTAATTAAATATTATTATAGCATAAATAGTGAAAACTAAATCTTCTCCATCCCCAACCATTGTTGCATTTGAGAATCTAAGTTCCTCAGGCTTCACATATGTGTATATACACCCCTCTAGGAAGCTGATTGTGAACCTAGTTTGGCATATTGTTTTATTTATTATATATTTGTATTCCTCATTCTTCTTATTTTAGGAGTGTATATGATTTTAGGGCAGGGGCATAGGATTTCTTTCACAGACCCATTTAAAAGAAAAATAAGTAATTTTTATTCTTTTCCTACTAAAAACAATGACTATTTTTGTGAGTAACCCCAATTCTTCACGTACATGGAAACACATATCTCTATAGGGTAAAGTCTTATAAGCCAAATTTCTGGAGCAAGACTAGTGAATTTTCATGGGGGTATTGCCAAGGTATCCTATGAAAATCTTAATTGATATAATATGTGTGTGTGTATCATTAGAGAGGAGAATGTCTGGCTGTAAATAGCTAAACTGCTTCTCGGACCTCTCAGGGAGGATTTTCAGGGTGAGACAAGAAATCGCTGCCTGCGTTTTGTTGTCTTTACTCTTTCTTCCCAACTTCGATTCTCTCTTTCACTTCTCTTGTGCCAATTCAGGGCGGATGTTAGTCTGAATATTCAAAGAAAATCTATGATGCCGTAAAATTGAAAGATGCTTTATGTCTCAAGAATGGGGATTTGAAAAAAAAAGAATGGGGATAAATGCACCAGGAAGAATACATTTTGCAAGTGAAATTTTACCTTCTTGCTTCAAAACTAGGAGGTTGATTCTTAAATGATTTGGATCTAAAACCAAACCTAGTCTTAAAGAACGTTTTATTCTTTTTTTTTTTTAAAGCCAGTGGGCATTAAAGCGCAAACACATCTATGTGTCCTTCCCTGTTTCAGTGGGGCTTCTTTTCCTAACTCCACATTATTCTTTCCCTTTTTTAGCATTTAGTATTTAACACATGATAGGCTCAAAGATAGTCCAGAGTGTCGATGGTAGAAAAGAATGCCACATTTATTAAAAAGCAAAATGTCCAAGCAGTAATGATGTCATTATCTACTGAGCTCTTGAGCTATTTACAAACATACACTCATGTTCTACTTAGAGCAGAGCCGTTGTTTTTGTGTACTAGATGTCGTCATCTCTATTTTACAAAAGAGAAAATTTCAGGGGAGCTCAGGAGATTGTTTCCTGCCCAAGGTCAAATAGATTGAAAACGGCAGGCACAGGATTCAAACCAGGGCTTGCTGAGCAGACAATTTGTGTGCCGAAATTTTGACGCTACCCTTTGGTACTGTTCTGTCGAGTATACTTTTCTTGGGCCACTTCTGTGGAATCCTGGCAGTAGGGGACGTTTTCTTAGGGTGGACACACTCACTTTCCTGGCACTTGCTGTTGGAGAGTTTCAAGGACACTCAGCAGTCCTGCTGAACAATACTGAAAGCGCTGTTCTACAGAAGGGATGAGGAGAAGGAAGGAGTGACCAAGCAGCTCTTCTCTTCTGTTGGAGAGAGAGGTCTTCAGTATTACCTGCTGTGTCTTTGGACCTTGCCTTACAGTTCCCAGTGATATCAAAGCAAAGGAAAGGAAGTGCAGGAAATCAGTAAATCACTGCACTTAATGATATGCTAATTAGGAATGCCCGATAGCAATCAGTCTAGTGTCCTAATTTACAACCCTTCTGTTCATTGAGCCATTTAAAGTTCTCCCCCATCCTAGAGACTATGTAAACATTGTGTGACATAATAGAAGATTCTCTTACTGAGAGATAGGACCTTGAAGTCTCATCTGATAACCTTATAAAAAGGCATGACCTTATAGTTAAGGTGAGAAAAATGAAGATGGATAAATTTAATCATCTGACACAAATAAACAATTCAGAGTGAATGGCACAGCTCAGACCACCTAGATCTAGTGCAGGTCTGTGGATTCCTTCCTAGTACTTTTTGCTCTCCCAGGAACATAAGGAAAGTGCATTGTCTCAATTTTTCTTCACAGCAAATCTAGGAGGTGAGTATTGTCTATAGGCAAGAAGACTGTCATTAAATCATTTCCCCAATGTCATACAGGAAGTGGAGAAAGAAAGACTTGCATTTCTGCTTCCTGGATTCAAAGCTCCAGTCTGCCATTATTTGCAATAGATTTGAAAGTGGGTGTATCCCTGTACTTGGCAGGGTTAAAATGAATTCAGGGATCTTTCCCAGCCTTAAAATTCCCTGATCCTACATAGCTAGGGGAATAAAAGGGTGGGATTTGTTGGAGCAGTAAATCATGGCAGCCCGCACGAGTCCCAAAGGCATGATCAAGGCTCCCTCCTTCCATTCCTCATTGTCAGCAGTACGTATCATTTATCTCTACTAAATGCTGTAATTGCCCCTAATGAGCTTCCTGACTTGATTCTCTTATGCTTCCAACCCGACCAGCAGCTCACAGTCCCAAGGCATTGGCTGCAGACATGACAGCCGCACAATACAATCCCACACGCTCAGATGCCTTCAGTGGTACTTACGTCCTGATACGTAGTTCCAAACTTCTTAATTCCAGTGATCAGTGCAGCCCAGGTTCTGGCTCCAATTTACTTTGCAGTTTTATTTTTGCAAACTGCCCTGGAGTCCCCTGCAGAACCAGCGTCACTTCTTAACCTGCTCAGCCTTTGCCTCATGTAGCCTGGCGCATGGTTTGTTTTTGCCATTGGGTCTCCAAAAATCTAAGCACTATTTTATATTTACTCTTAGTTTCTTTTGCCTTTTAAACATTTTATATGAGAGCATAAATCTCACAAATTCTTCAAAATGTTCACTGCAAGTGTGCCTTCTTTAGGAAGACCATCTAATTCCTTGTATAGAAAGCACTCTTTTCTCTGAATTTCCATGTGTAGTATTTTAAAAATGTATCTGAGCAAAATCATAAAGTGGTGTTCTAGGTTTACCTTTCCGTCGTCTAAATCTACTGAATCAGAATCTTCATGAGTAGAGACCAGGAATTAGTTTTTTCAAAAACTCCCCCCTTAACTAGACCTATAAATCTAACATGATAGCACTTAAAATTCTAATAGGATTCAATTATAAATTAGACATGCAGTACAATTTCTCTAAAGAAGAAACATAAGTAATTGTTCCAGGAAATTATGACAGAGGAGTATTCTAATGGGATAGTTATCCTAAAATATATCATAAAATCCTAATAATTTCAGTATTTTTGTCCTAAACAATAGACAGGTAATATAAAATTAGACTAGTGAGAAGTAAACTTAATATACTTTTGTATGTGAGGATTTAGGCCAGTAATAAAAATGACATTTCAGTTCACTAATTAAAACAGAAACTATTAAAGAAATTTTGGGATAATTAGATAAATATTTGGATAAATGAAGTGCATATTTATTTTACTTCTTACACCAAAATAAATTGCAAATTGAACAAAGATTCAAATATAACAACTGAAGCTATAAATATATCTTAAAAAGCCAGTAGAATGTATACACTTGCATTGGGAAAAGTCTTTGTAATCAGGATACAAGCTCAGAACTCTAAAGAGGAAAAATTATAAACTTAACAACATAGTATTATTAACTTGTGTTTAAGGAAAATAATCTAAAAATTAAGCAAAAAAAAAAAACCCTACAAAATCAGAAAATAATACTTAAAAAAACTTATAAAGTCAGATATATGGCTACTTTCTTTAGCTAACAAAGAGTTTATATGAACCAAGAAAGGAAAAATAATAAGAAAGATTGGTAAAGAATATGAATATTGACAAATTTATTCTAAATCTATAGAGAGGTAAAAGACCCAGATAACCAATACAATATTACAGGGGACAGAGTTGGAGGACTTACCCTACTTCAAAGACCACTGGAAAGCTATAATATAAAAGATATTGTGGTATTGATGAAAGAATAGACAATAAATAGATCAATAGAACAGAACAAATAGTCAATCAATAGTCAATTTATCTTTAACACAGAAGCAAAGGCAGTACAATGAAAAAATGAACAACTGAATATCCATAGGCAAAAAAAATCTAGACAGAGACCTTATGCCTTTCACTAAAATTAATGGATTTTTAGCTCCTAATGGATCACAAACTTAAATGTAAAACACAGAACTATAAAACTCCTGGAAGGTAACATAGGTTTGGCAAGACTTCTTAGGTCTAACTCCAAAGTATGATCCAGGAAAGAGGAAACTGATAAGCTGAGTTTTGTTAAAATTAGAAATTCTTGCTCTGTGAAAGACAATGCCAAGAGACTCAGAAGCCAAGCTACAAATGGGGAGACAATATTTGAAAAGGACATGGAAGTATAGAGAAATGTCATCTAAAATATATAAAGAACCTTTCAAGCTCAAGAAGAAGAAAACAACCAACCAGATTAAAAACGGGCCAAAGACTTTACCAGATATCTCCCTAAAGAAGATACAGAAATAAAAAAGCATATGAAAAGCTGTCCTACATCATGTGTCATTAGGGCAGTGCAAATTAAAACAGTGAGATACCACTGCACACCTATCTAAGTGGTCAAAATCCAGAACACTGATAACATCAAATGCTGGCTAGGACGTGGAGCAGCAGGAACTCTAATTCATTGCTACTAGAATACAGAATACAGTTTGGCAATTTACTTAAAAAACTAAACTCACTGTTTCCATACATTCAGTAATTTCCCTTGATGTTATTTACCTAAGGAAGCTGTATCCATACAAATAACCTGCATACAGATGTTTAAAGCAGTTTTGTCCATAACTTTCAAAACTAGGAAGTACAAGGATGCCTTTCTCTAGGTGAATGAATAAACTGTACGTTCAGAGTCTAGGTTCCAGACAATGGAATATTATTCACCACTAAAAGGATAGGAGCCACCAAGCCAGAAGAAGCCATGGAGAAACCTTAAATGCACATTCCTAAGGGAAAGAAGACAATCTGAAAATACTGCATACTGTATGATTCCAACTATATGACATTCTGGAAAGGTAATACTTTGGAGACAGTAAAAAGGCTAGTGGTTGCTCGGCTTTAGGATGGAAGAAAGACTGAATAGGCAGAGAGCACAGGATTTTAGTGCAGTGAAGCTATTTTGTATGATAACGTAATGATGAATACACCATACTGTAAATTTTCCAAATTCATGAAATGTAAAACACCAAGGGAAAATCCTAATGTCAAGTGGACTCTGGATGGTTATGACATGTCAGTGTGGAATGTGGGATCATCAGTTGCGATGAATATACCATTATGGTTGGGAATGTTGAAAGCAGGGGAGGTGAAGCATGTGGGGGAGCACAGGATATTGGGGAAATCTCTGACTTCTTTTGTTCAATATTTCTGTGAATCTAAAACTACTCTAGAGGGCCTGGTGCAGTGGCTCATGCCTGTAATCCTAGCACTTTGGGAAGCTGAGGTGGGTGGATCACCTGAGCTTAGGAGTTTAAGGCCAGCCCGAGCAAGAGTGAGACTCTATCTCTAAAAAATAGCCAGGCATTGTGGTGGATGCCTGCAGTCCCAGTGACTTGGGAGGCTGAGGCAAGAGGCTTGCTTGAGCCTGAGTGTTTGAAGTTGTGAGCTATGATGCCATAGAAAAATTAAAAATTAAAAAATAAATAAATAAAACCTGCTGTAGAAAATAAAATAGATTAAAGAAAATGAATAAATACATATAAAGAAATATGTATTGTCAATGAAAATACACTAAACTTTGTTCATAGAAAACAAAATATAAATCAGAGTAATGAGATACATAATAATCCTTCATTTACCCATTGAATTTTTAAGAGTTGGGTTTGGGTGGTACCTGTGGCTCAGTGAGTAGGGTGCCAGCCCCATATACCAAGGGTGATGGGTTCAAACCCAGCTCTGGCCAAACTGCAACAAAAGAAAAGCTAGGCATTGTGGTGGGCACCTGTGGTCCCATCTACTGGGGAGGCTGAGGCAAGAGAATCACCTATGCCCAGGAGCTGGAGGTTGCTGTGAGCTGTGATGCCATAGCACTCTACTGAGGGTGATAAAGTGAGACTCTATCTCAAAAAAAAAAAAAAAAGAGTTGGGTATGCGTAGGGCCATTCTTATATGCAATTGTGTAAAGGCAATACACTTTGGCAAACTCTGCATTAAAGTGATTCAATAACATTTATATATGCACACATCCATTTTTATAGCAGGTACTCTTTTCCCTAATAAGATTTTTTATAGGTCTGCACAGCTAAAGATACAATAATTAAAGCAAAAAGACAACTTTCAGAATGGGAAAAGATATTTGCATGTTATGACCAGACAAAGGCTTGATAACTAAGATCAACAGAGAACTCGAATTAATCAGCAAAAAAAGAACAAACAATCCCATCTATCACTGGGCAAGAGACATGAACAGAATCTTCTCTGAGGAAGACAGATGAATGGCTAACAAACACATGGAAAAAATGCTCATCATTCTTAATAATCAGAGCATTCAAATCAAAACCACTCTGAGATATCACCTGACCCCAGTAAGATTAGCCCACATCACAAAGTCCCAAATCTGCAGATACTGGGAACCAACGTGGAGATGGGAACACTTTTACACTGTTGGTGGGACTGCAAATGAATACAACTGCTTTGGAAAGAAGTACGGAGAATCCTCAAAGATCTCAAATTAGATCTCTCATTTGATCCTGCAATCCTACTACTAGGCATCTACACAGAAGAAAGAAAGAATTGATCATAACGACATTTGCCCTAGATCGTTTATTGCAGCTCAGTTTACAATGGCCAAGATGTGGAAACAACCGAAATGCCCATCACCTCAGGAATGGGTGAACACGCTGTGGTATGTGTGTATCGTGGAATACTATTCAGCCATAAAAAGAGGATGATTTTACATCTTTTGTATTAACCTGGATGGAGTTGAACACATTCTTCTTAGTATCACAAGAATGGAAAAACAAACATCCATTGTACTCAATAGTAATAGGAAGCCTATAGACAATCTAATTCACACCCGCATGGGATAAAAACTCATTTCAATTCAAGTTAGGGGGAGGAGGAAAGGGAAAGAGAGAGAGAGAGTGGGCTCTCACTTACCTAGTACCATGCAGGGGTGTATGGCACACCCTTTGGGTACAGGACACAACTACAAGAGGGACTCTAGCTAACAAATTCAAATATTGTGACCTGGTTGCATCCTCACGTTAACCCTAAATTAAAAAAAAAAAAACGATGATATATAACAGCCAATCACCAAAAAGGATGATGAGCATACACTTCCTCTTTCATGGCTTATCAACTGTGCTGTCATTGCTATGAGGCAAGCTGCTTACCACATAGCTGGAAGTCCCCTGGACTGCAATCTGTGCTTTTCTCTTATTGTATGCCAATAAACTTTTAAATTAAAAAAAAAGATTTTAATAGGACTGTACAGTATACTCCCAAAAGGTCACTCAGACACATCATTAAGGATAGTAAACATAAAGTTGGTTTTGAAGGCACAAAGTGGAAACAATGAAAGTAAACATCAGTAGGGGAAGCGTTAAACAAAATTATGATGCATCCAAAATGCTAGAATAGGGTGTACCCAGGAACAAAACAAACAATCTGAATGTTGTGATGAGAAAAAAAAAAATCTAGACTATAATAATAGGTAAAGAAAGCCAGGCTCAGAAGGCTCAATAGAAATCCTTTAGGGAGTAAAACTTTCAGTGGGCTTTTTGATCGCTGTACTGTTATAACTATGCATTTCCAAAAAGAAAGGTATGAATCTATTAGCAGTTGCTAGATTTTGAGGGAGGACTTACAGTTTTTTTGTGGGTCATTTTGTGCAAATAGAAGGCATCATTAGGCCAGGGGTGGCGTAATGTGTTTGCTGCTCTATCCCCAGCATTGGAACAGTGCCTGACTCAAAGTCGGTACTCAGAAGTGTATATGGAATGACAGGAGTGGTTTTCTTTCCAATCAAGGATTATCTGGCATTGGCATATGAGCCACATTTGCACTGTTGTTTTTATGTCTCTGTGCATTAAGAAGGATAATAAATGTATTCATTTTAAATGACTACGAGATGAGTGTAAAAGCTTCCCAGGTCATTTCTTTGATCAGCAGCATTGGAGAACACGCTTGGGCACCATCTGTTCCCCTTTGGAAACTGTCTCTTTCTGAGTCCAGCTCAGATGTTTATGGTTAGGGGTCATCTTTGCTTTTAGGTGTCAGGCCTTTTCAGATAGAGTCATTTTATCTTGTGCACTTCTGAGAAGTGATTTAGATTTTGTGTTCTATGCTCAGCATGTCCAGTTCAGTTCTATCCCCTGTGCCTTCAGGGGAGGGACCTTGGCCAAATCCCCTGATGTCTGCATCTCAGTTTCTTCATAAGGTTATTGTTAAATGAAATCACATGTGCGGTATGCATAATGCCATGTGAGATGTGCATATGTAATGGTAGCATTTCATCCAGCAGGGAGTACTGTAGTCAGTGAAAGAGGAGTGCATGAAGGCAGAATGAATGGGTGGAGGAAGGAGACTCATGCCTTGTGAAGGGAGGTCTCAGTGGGTCACTCTGGCATCTCAGTAGCTCTGAAGGGATTTTAACAAAAAATCATTTAGTGGTTTACTCCAGACTGGATACGTAATAATACATCGCTACAAGGCGATGTTAGCTTCCCTTTCTCGTTCTTCAGCAGAGTAAGGATTGCAGGTGTCATGAGTGGTGTCATCTCCTGGGATATTAAGATATTGCCTCTTTATTTCATTGGCTTTCTGGGATGTTCCTCAGAGTTCCCACCCAGTCAACTGTTAGCCCAGTTCAGGCCTGGATTCTGAAAGATCACAGGAACTCACATGAATAAGGCACCTGAGATCTTATCTTTAAAGTAACTTGTGGGGAGAGAGAGACTTCAATCCCACTGGAGTTCCTCGGAGTTGACATGATTGCCAAAGTCCTTGAGTCACACTGCCTTCCACTGCTTGTGAAAATGACAGTTTTATCTTCAAAGACAGCGGAGTGGGCAGATAATCCATTTTCACTGTGGGTTATAAAATGAGTGTTGCCTCTTTTTAATCTTAAAATAGTTTGAAGGAAGGTCTTTTAGCCAATGATTAGCAAGCCAATATTTAAAGCCATGTGCTTTAATAATCAATTAGTTTTTAGACTTTTATTGCTTTTAAAAGTGTCATGGCTTAGAAATCTCTATACCTCAAGGCATACCTGAATACTTGAAGCTTTGACTCTTGCTGTCAGCGAGACCAGAATGTGGAGAGAAGACCTCCTGCTCACCCTTCCTTAATCTTTGCCAAAGAGAGTAGCTCAGCATGAAATGAATAGGATTTCTATTTCTGTATTCAGAATAGAGGCATTATGGAGCAGTAGTCAAGAGCATAGGCAGGGAAGACATTCAGACATATGACTAGTATGTTCCTCGCAGGTAAGCTGACTCTTGACATGTGCCACATGCTGTTCTAGACACTAGAGATAAAGCAGTGGACAAAACAAAGCCCCCTGCCCTTGGAGAATTTTGGGGGGATACATTAAACAATAAACATAACTCATGCACAAAGTACACAGTATGTTTGAACTTAGTAAGTGCCATGAGTGGGAAAGGCAGTTCGAGAGAGATCTGGCAAAACCGTGCAGCAGGGAGCCAGCTTGCTGGAGCAGCCCTCACCATGATGGTGATATCTGAATCCTTCCTCCACCACTAATTAGCTGAGTAAGTTGACAAGCCCCTTGATGCACAGAGGCTGAGTTTGCTCACCTGTAAATCAGCAAAAATATATAATTCCTTTTACTGTGGTGGGAATTAACTGACTAAAGCTTGGTAAAGCAACTGACTTATAGTGAATCCTCAGGAAATCATGTTCCAGTGATTCTCAACCTTCCTAATGCCACAAGCCTTTAATACAGTTCCTATGGGTCGTGACCCACAGGTTGAGAAATGCTGTTCTGTTCCTTTTTTTATTATTACAGATTCAGGTGATCTAAACTTCTATCTAAAAAAAGCAAGTGAAATAGCTTCTTCAGTAAATGTGTGTATTTCTGTTAAAGGGAAGATGTGTCTTGTGATGGTGTCACATAGATCTCACGTCTCTGTATTCTGATGAAACTTTAGATTCTATTTTTATTTTGTAACCTGAGCCTGGGGAAGAAAATGCCGCTGTATTTGTTGGGTGGGTCCTTTTATCCTTTTACCTTTTATGATATTGGGGAAACCACCTGAGTCTTAACCTGAACAGGCTCAACCTTGGGGCATCAAAAACAGAAAGAAGCACTTACGTGAGTGGATAAACAAGTGAGCCAGAACTCCGAGGGGTGGGCTGGGTCTGGGGAACTAATCAGGGACAACTGGGTCATAGAGGCTTCCTCCAGAAGTGGAGGAAGTCCACACAGGTGTGTGGGATAATGGAGAAGATGAAAGACGGGAAAATGTGGTGCATGAGGCCAGCCAGGTACACAGTGAATTGGAAGGCGGTTTTGGTCACCTGCAAGTTTTAGGATCTTTGTTCACTACCAGGAGGCTTCAAAATTGGCTCCTTCATATGGAAGTTGGCAAGACAATCTAAGTCACGTTGGGGCAGAAGACAGAAAGAGTTTGAGGTTGAGGCATGAAAGCTTTCGAGGCCTCAGGGTGGTGGAATGAGGAAAATCAACACATCTTAGAAGCCCAAATGGAAGCCAGGCCTAGTTCATAAGTGTCAATCCAAAGTTTTACCAGGATACAGAGACTCAACACCTGTGTGAAACCATCACAGGACACATGTCCACTTTAAAAGAAGTAAATAGATTCTATTAAAAAGCTATCTTAGCTATTTTACTTACCTTTTTTAAACCAAAATTTCACCCATCTAGGAGCAAGACAGAATTCCAAGTGTCTCCAGCAGGAGGGACCCATACTCCTGGCAAGCAGACCTGGGCTTGCTAGTGGGTACCACTGCATTTCTCAGTGCAGAAGGCAAACAGACTGGCTCTATGCAGCAGATTCTTGGAAGGATTGGTTTTTAAGGGCAAAGGGGAGACACAGAGAAAAAGGAAGGATGACACATACGCACATCCTACAAAATATCTGTGGTTCACACACCGTGGTGTTAAAGGAAACGTTTTTATTTCGAGCTGCTTGCTGGTTTTGCTGGTTTGCTTAGTTAGCCATAGGGGAGGCGAAAGCTATTGTGCAGTTTTTCCTTAGAAACAGCAACTGTCCTGGGGGCTGCCACTGGCTTGCTTTACTCATCTCCTCTAGGAACTTGGTACCAACCCAGATGCCTTGATATTTATTTGCAAATATCTCTGGAAGATAGGCTACTATTATAGTGCAGACTTAAAATGCCAGGCTTGGCTTTAGATTCCATGGTGATCTTTATAAAAGGCAGTTGAGAGGCTTTGTGTATTTATAAATGCATCTTTTCCAAAAAGTATAACGTTTGACTTGCAGAACTTCAAGTAGCCTGAATTAATATTGTTATCATTGCTGAGGGATTTAAGAATCAAAACTATTTTAAAATAAATTAAGTATCCCACCAAATAGGATTTTCTTGTCCTTATTTCAATTATATAAACCTCAAAGAAACTCAGAGCGTAAGAAAATTTTTTTTTTTTTCTAATTTAAAGATGGAGACTTTCCTCTGTTTTCGTGGAGTCTTTTTTTAGAACCTGCTACATGTTGGTGTTCTCTTCTCCGGACTATTTCTTTTTATAACCATGGGAAGGATATTTCAGACCATTAAGAGATATAGCCTGTCCAAAGGATTTTGGTTGTTCTTTCTTGCTGTAACATGAAATATCCAACAATATTCTGAGCTCTCCCACCCTGCTTTAACTCTTTGCCTGAAGGTGAGAATCTTAAATGGGTCTAGGAGCTGGCAGAGTAAGTACCAGCCCTTGTTAAGACCTCAAAGGGGCCTTAGAGGCAATTATTCTCACAATGGAGCAGCAAGGTGGTTATGCCCCTTTTCGGGAATATAGACTACAGAGTATATTGATGTATAAACTCTGCCCTCTAGAAAAAACTCTGTTATAACTTTCTCTTGATAATGAAAGATATGTTCAAACATTAAAAAAGGAGCATATCATTGAGCACATGGGTATATGCTATTTTATCCCCCCACCCACTCTCAAGTTCGTTTATAGGAGAGAGGTGCACGTATTTGCACGGTGGTAGTCAGGGACTTTTTTGTCACCATATAGAAATATTCCTGAGAATCTTCTTTTCCTTCTCAAACTCCACTGCTTCCCTAAAATAGGACTTCAAATTAAATGTCATGGAACTCATGGGCAAACATCATTAACATATTTGGTCCAGAAATATGTGCTGAAGTTATAGCTATACAAAAATTAAAAACAAACAAGAAGCTGATGCTTTCTGTAGGTCACTCTTCAAACTGGAATATGTAGCAGTGTTATTCAGTGGATTTGTTATACTCAAATAGCTGGGCCTCAACCTCAGAGCCTCTGATTCACTCTGGGGTAGAGCCTGAGAATTTGCATTTCTAATGAGTGAGTTCCCAGGTGATGCCCATGCTGCTGGCTTAGGCACCTCACTGTAAGGAAAACTATTCTGAGCCTGTTATTTTCAACCTTGGCTACATATGTGAGTCACCTGGGGAAGGAGATGTGTATATGTATATGTATGTACCTTTAATTTCAGACTAATACGAGGGCACAAATGATTCGGTTCCATTGTTTGCATTTCTAAGGTAAAGTTCCAGCTGTAGTTAACACCTTCACCCAGGGGTGTGCTGTCTACCCTCACATTGTTCACATTGAGTGGGAGCTTACCATTCTCCCTCCCTCCCCGCCTTTCCCCGTTAAGATCCCAGTGCAGGTCACTTTCAGTTCACCTTTCTTTCTCCTTATTTTTGAAATGAAGAAACTCAGGCCAGGAGAAAGTGAATCCTACAACGTCAAACAGCTAATTAGGAGAGAGAGAAGAGAGTTCTCCTGATGTCCGGACCAGGGCACTTGGACCACCTAACACTTCTTGCCACTAGGCTTGGATTTAAAATTTGGCAACAAGGGCTTGATATGACTACCTGGGAGCTTGTTGAAATTCAGATTCTGATTCAGCAGGTCTGTGGGTGGGAAGTTTGTATCTGAGATGCTGCTTTCCTAGCAAACCCTCAGGTTTTGTCCGTGCAGATCATTCACAGACCACAGTTTGAGAACCAAGGGTTCAAATGCACCTTTGTCTGGGATTTGTTACTACGGTATGTCAAGTGCAAACAATAGAAGCCACGGGCCCAAATGCAAGAGAATAGCTGATATTAAGGGAAATTAGCACATCTTGGGGGCTGTATTAGACAAATTTATAGCTATTTAAAGTTTTAGAGGTTTTTGAACAGTTTCCTTCATTCGTTCTTTTGGGTTAGAATTTTAACAATTTTCAAATTGCTTGCTGGAAATACAGTTTAAGGTGGAAAAAAAGATAAAAATTGATTTGGAAACAATTAAGCCCCACAATGCTAATTGTTTTTAAAATTGATCTAATTGTACCTGTCAGTTCTGGTGAATATTCCCAATTCCTATTGAGAAACAAATACTGGAATCATTTTAGTTTTTATCTTCCAGATTTCACATTTAAGAGAAGGTAGTAACAGCAAGGTTATGATATGGGCCTCCAGGATTAGAATGTCTGGGCTGAAGTCCAGACACTGACAATGCCACTGACAAGCCATTTTGTTATTATTTAATTAATGCTTAATTTTGATAAAGTTCCGTTTTCTCATCTATAAAATGGAGATAATAGCACCTGCCTTGTAGACTATTTTAGAGGATTACATGACATAATATATATAAAATTCTTAGCAAATATCCAGACACTTAGCCCTTAGATAAATATTGGCTTTCATGGTCATCATACCTTGTTGGCTGGTGGCTACCCTGGCTGACCTATGTTGACCCCAGTGGTTCCCAGGATTTAATTTTCTGACTTGGCTTTCAGGAATGTCCCTGGAAATGTTTCTCAGGAGACCAAATAAGAACTGTTCTTCATATCAACCCCAAGGGATCAAATTGCAGAGTGGAATTGTCTTAGTAGGAGCCCTGGCAGGACTGGTCCAAAGGAAACTTGGAGGAACATTCTAAGAAACCTCCCTCCTGGTTGGCCTTGCTGAAGGGCCCCAGGATGCTTATTTCTGAAATATATCATGTAGGTTCACTGTGGGAGGCAACTTATGGCAAGCAGCAATAGAGTCACCTGGGAGTTGACAGAAATGGAAGTTATTTGGTTCCATCTCGGACATACTGAATTTGTTTCTGTTTTTTTTTTTTTTTTTTTGAGACAGAGTCTCACTACATTGCCCTGAGTAGAGTGCTGTGGCATGACAGCTCACAGCAACCTCAATTCTTGGGCTTAAGCGATTCTCTTGCCTCAGCCTCCCGAGTAGCTGGGACTATAGGCACCCGCCACAACGCCCAGCTATTTTTTTGTTGCAGTTGTCTTTGTTGCTTGGCTGACCTGGGCTGGATTTGAACCCACCAGCCTCAGTGTATGTGGCTGGCGCTGTAACCACTGTGGTACAGGTGCCCAGCTGGACCTACTGAATTTGAAACTGTAGGATACCAGCTAGCAGTTTGTGTTCTAGGGAGCTGTTCAGGTAATTCTGATGCAGGTGAGAATTTGAGAAGCACTATTATAGGCATAGGCAATTCTTGAGAATCTTAACCCATGGAGATGACAAGGCTTTATGTTTGGAAAAGATTATGTTGGCAGAACAAGTGACCATTGATTTCAATCTCTGTTTCAAAGACTTCAGAGAGAACCCAGAAGTCATCACAAAGGATTTCAAAACACCGTATAGGCCCTACATATTGTCTGTAAATTTGAACATTCCAGAGTATCATCTTGTGCAAATATTTTCTACTCTGTGTTAAATATACTAAATGATTTTGTGATTAATAAAGGAGAATTTATTTAAAGGCACAGCTGTATTTGTAAAACAAATTCTTGTATTTTCTTAGCTGTTATATTGGAGGTAAAGAATTTATTCATTTATTCACCCAGTATTCAGCAACCTTTTTTTATGTGTTAGGAATTTTTCTAGGCACTGCAGGTAGAGCAGTGCACAACAAATATGTGTGTGTGTGCATGTATGTGTGTGCATATGTCTATATATAATTTCCTCTCCTGATAGAATTTCCATTTAATGTTGGTGCAGAGATATAGCAAGAAAGGAAAATATTTACTGTGCTATATAGAAATGTGTTTTTAGATAGATTAAATAAAGGAGAGAAATATGAAGAGTAATAGGAAGCAAGGGAGGTTTCAGTGAAAAGGTGAACTTTGAGTAAGAAGCTAAGAAATCAAGCCAGGCAGATATCAGGGCTGAAATCATCCTAGGCACAGGGAATAGCAATGCACAAGGCCTGAGGAATAACTGCCCCTGGCAGGTCAGAGGAATAACATAGAGGCCAGCATGGCAGGACTGACCAGGAGGGCTAGAAGGTTGCAGGAGTTAAGTAGAGAGAGTAATAGTGGTGAGGATCATGTAGGGAGTTAACAGACTGATCCTATGGGGACTTTAGAATATTATTAAGCCTTTGTTATTACTCTGAGTGACATGGAAAGTATTGGTAGTTTCTGAGGAGTGGACAAAAATGGTCTGGTGTGCATTTTAATGATATTGCTTGACTCCTATGTTGAGAATAGCTTGAATACAGACAAGGGTAGAAGCAAGAACATGAGTTCCAAAACTATCACAGTACTTCACGTGAGGCATGAGAGTGTAAGAGAGAGGGTGTAACATTGGCGGTAATGGGAATGTCCACTTTGAAGGTGGAGGTGACAGGATCTGCTGAGGGGTTGGGTGTGGGGGAATGAGGATTATTCAAAGTTTTAGGGCTTGAATAACCAGAAGGAAGAAACTTCCATTCCATGGATGGACATGGTTTTGTGAGGAGCACGTCTGATGTATCTGTTAGATATTCAAATGGAAAGTCTGAGCAGGCAGTTGGATGTACTGAGTCTGAAGTCTGGGGAAAGGTCTGGGGTAGAGAGGTAAATATTGGAGTCATTAGTAGATAGATGATAATTAATACGTGAGGCTGAAAGAGATTGCCAAAGAAATTAATATAGATAACAAATAGCTAGAAATTCAGTGACTTATAGGGACCAAACTGAGGTTTTCAACATTTAAAGGCTATGGTACACAACTGTAAGAGGGACTTTACCTAACAAATGCAAACCTGGCAACCTAATTCTTTGTATCCCCAATGAACCTGAACCAATTAATAATAATAATATTAATAAAAAGAGCTATGGGGATGAGGAAGAACCAGCAAAGGGAAATAAGTGAACACAGCTAGAGTGGAGGAAAAGCAAGATCCTAAAACCCAGAGAAGCATCTTCAATGAGGTCAAGTGATAAAAGGATTGAGAACTGGCTATTTGCTTTGTCACTATCTTCAGTGATTTTAGTAAGAGACATTTCAGTAGGGTAGAGCAAGTGAAAGCTTGGTTGTAGTGGGATTCAGGGAGAGTAGTAATAGTCTCTTGAAAAATGGTGCTGCCCAAGTGCCCATCAACCCATGAATAGATGCCTCTTTCTATTCACTTCCCAAACCCCTTTCAGTTCTCCGGGAGCCCAGGAGCTTGTTCCCAGGCATCAGACAGGTTCTTTTCAGGATGGTGCTCCCCCGTTTGTCCTGTCCCATCTCCTCCCACACGCTGCCACGCCCCCTGCTCTGTGACATTCCTATTTGACTCTGCTAAAGGGTGAACTCTGGAAATAACTTTGCTGTCTTCAGTATTGCCCCCGTTTCAGTGTCAATGGAAGTCACTAATGTTCTTTTCCTCCTGGGTGATGTGTTTCTCTTCTTTGCTGATCTGTGTGGTTTTCAGGGGTGTGTGGTGAGATTTGAATTCAGCTGCCTAGCTTCATCTCACAGGAAACTAGATGCTCTCTTCCTGGTATTAACATGCAGCATTATTTCCCTATTTCACACTTCATTGGTTAAATCAGCTTGTGAAGCTTCAACCACAGAAGTTCTACTCTCTTTTCCCCCCTTTCATCTAGTCATTTTCCCCTGCATCATTTTCTATAATGTAATAGTCTAAATTGTTATAGTTTATATATTATAATAGTCTAGAATGTATATATCTGAGATAAAATACTACTGTGGGTGATTTTCAGTTTTAAGTTTTGAATCTCCTCCATTATATTTTATGATTTAGTTTTACCTTTATGAAGCAAATTACCATTTTTTAAATTGAAAATAATAATTAAAAACCTATTAAATGGTCTGTACACCTCTCTCCAGTAGAGCCAACTTCTCTTCACCTCAAGATATTGATACCCTTAAATTAATGTGGTTCCCTGATGTTCTGTAGTCCAAGAGCCTTTACAGGGAGATACATCTGAATCTTCTGGGGTGTATTATACAATTACTTTCAGCTCTTCTGTACCTCATGCTTGCTGCATATTATCACCAGAAGAGTTTTGAGAACTCCCAGTGTTCATTCTGTACTCTGGACCCATTATTAAATCAGAATTTGTGGAAGCAGGGGCCCCGTCATCAGCATGAAGCCTGAAGTGCCCCTCAAAATGTTGTCTTAGAAATACCACCAATTCACATACCTGTGCTCCAATTCACAGTCACCCACAGGTGAGCACCACTGGTGGGTTTTGAGACTATAGGTCAATGATCCTTACAATGTGGTTGAAGAAATACAGTTCTAGAAAATTTTCTAGCTGTATTTTTGAGATTTGGGGATCATAATAAGGTCTTCCATATTGTCAGTTAATGCTAAGGGGGAAAATCTCCATAAGTCCCTACTAGTCACTACTGCTCTCAGAAATTTATTGGAGTTATAATTTGTGGGAAAAGAAAGTAATTTGGAACTTCCAAAGCTTCATTACACCAAGTTTTAGAAAAGCAGTCCCTTCTTCATTTTTAGCCACAATTATGATTTCTATGGTTTCTCAGTTGGGCAGGACCACTGCTGGGCTGCATTAGACTAATACATCACCTTAGAAAATTATGCAACTAACTGATGTTTGCAATGTGTCTTATTTTAGTTTACAATCAATTTTAAACCTACATCTGTATAAAATTTCTATATGAACGTGTATCTCTGTTTTATGAGTTTATGGCTATGAAAGCACCAGCTTTTTTGTTCTAGCTGGCTGTTTTTATAAGTGTATCACAATTTTCTTTATGCAGAAATGTTCTGATTAGGAGTGGCTATTGACTGTAACTACATAATTAAAATTGTTTGTATGGCATGGAAAAAAAAAAAAAAGAATCACATGGAAGTATAGAATTTACTGGGCCTGACCT
This sequence comes from Galago senegalensis, assembly GCA_963575145.1. Lineage (NCBI taxonomy): Eukaryota > Metazoa > Chordata > Mammalia > Primates > Galagidae > Galago > Galago senegalensis. The sequence continues at coordinate 10,787 of CAUYTI010087831.1, read as the reverse complement.
TAAGAGAGTTGCACTGAACAAGTTTGAGGGTAAGTTTTGGAACGGGTGTTTTATTTTGTTTTGTTTAACAAATCTCCAGGCAATTCTGATGTACTCACAATATACAAAAGTACATTCCAAAGCTTGAAGAAAAGATTCAGGAATTCTGGTTGCCTTGAACCCTGCGGAGGTTTCATTTTACAACATTCATAAAGATTACAGAGCTAGAATAACGTTGCCATCCTTTGGTTGAAGAAATATGAAATTGGAAGGGCTTATAAGCCACATAAATTATTTTCAATCAATTTTTTTGGCAAGATTAGTTGTATCAGCATACTTACAAATCTGTTTACACTATCCTGTAAATTTTTGATAGCAGCCATGGAAGGATCAAAATATGTGTTATGGGTCTCTTAAGATGTTTTTATTCTATTAAGATGAATCCTCTAGTGATATTTTCCAGATTTATGAATATACCTCACAGGTGAATATGTTAGATATCATAAATTAGATTTAAAAACATTGGCTATAGTCAAAATTTTCTTAGAGAATTTGTTATTCACTACATAGGACTTCGTTAGTCACAATTTCTCCATAATCATCCTAAGATTCTTAATATTTTGAACCAAAGATCTGTTTGAGAATTTGAGGAGAGACTGGAACATTCTTACTGGACAATTAAACATTATTTAAAGGAAATAATAGTTTCCACATATTTTTAGGGACTCTTTGAGCATCCCCCAAAGCTCCCTAGGTCCACAGATTTCAGTTTAGAAAGTCCTCATCTAAGACATGTGCTATTTGTACTCATTTATACTTTAATGGGATTTTATATGTTTTCCAGGTACCTGTACAAAAATGAAATCCATTCACTAGATAAGCAAACATTTAAAGGACTCATATCGTCGGAACAACTGTAAGTGATAGAAATGTTTTCCCAGAATTGCTGATGGTTACATTTCGCATAGAAAGCTTTTTAAGTGCCATTATGTAGATAGTTGGACAATTACTTTAAATTTTCTCATGCAGCTTGAATAACTGAATATTCTGTCATCAGTTGGATAAAAATCTGAATGTCTCATCAAACAGGCACAAAGGAGACGGAGCTCAGCTGGGATTCTAGGTTTACACTTAGTCGCGTGACATCTGGCAAGCTACCCTCTGTGGACCCGAGTTTCCAAGTCTCTGAAAGGCAGACATTCCTGCTGAGTGAAGATAGTGTATGCAAAGAGACTCATTTATCACATGACACAAAATAGATATTTTATAGAAGGTGATTTATAGTTGTGATTATTATTAATTTATGAAACAAATTCAAACTTCTAAGTGATTAAATTCTAGAATATGGGCTCTAACCTCTCATGTTACTGATAAAATCAAATCCATTGTTAATTAAATGACTTTCCCCAAATTAAAAGTCTGTGGTATCATTATTACAACTCAGACCTGACTTCTATAGTAGTGTACAACCTGACATTCATCTGTCAGAAATATAAATTCTTCAATATCAAAAAGTCCTATTCTGTAGTTGTATGGCTACTGAATTATAATTGGATGCTTTATTCAGAGATTTCTCTCAATTACGAGTGTCAGAAACACAAATAGTAGTTAAATATTTGGAGATTTTTTTTTTTACCCACTGAGGGCGACCTGTAGGATATTTCTTAAGTTCAGATATGTAGAATGTGCTTTGTTTTTACCTGCTAGTGGGATTCCGGCATATGAAATGCCTTTGACTTCCAAATTTATTTTCATCTTTAATGTGGTTTCCTAATTTCAAAAATATTATAATGATTTCTATAATAAACATGTTTAGAGAAACCTAGATTCTTCCTCCTAGAAGGCCAAAGGGTTAGGTTACAGTATTAAAATATGGTCAATCAAAAATATTTCTTAAAAAATTGTTATTCCTCTACTTCTTCCTCTTATGAATTTTCTGTTATATGACTGCTGTGGTTTGAAACTCTTGCTGACACCCAATTGCCATTATAGCAGGATTAAGAGGTGGGGCCTTTACGAGGTGGCGAGTTCGTGAAAACTCTTCCCTCATGAAATGTTTGATACCTTTCTTGTGGGAGTGAATTTCTTGTTGTGAGAGTGAGTCCAGCCCCTCTTGCTCGCTTTTGCCCTCCTGCCCGGGGAAGACACGGCAGGAAGGCCATCCAGATGTGCTGGGCTCTCCATCTTATGCTTTTCAGCCTCCAGAACTGTGAGCCAACATATTTCTGTTTGTTATCAATTAACCAGTCTGTGATATTCTGTGATAACAAGAGAAAACAAACTAAGATGGAGAATTGGTATCAGAGAATAGGGTGTTCTCATAACAAACAACTGAGAATTTGTGGCTTTGGACCTGGGTGATGGGTAGAGGCTGGAACAATTTGGAGAAACAATCTAGAAAAAGCCTATATTGCTATAACTAGAGCGCTGATAGCAACTCTGGTGAGACTCAGAAGAGGAGGAGAGCTGTGGGGAAGGTCTGAAACTTCTTAGCAATGACTTATGTTGTTATGATCAGAATGTCTGTGAAAACATGAACAGAAAAGGCAATTCTGTTGAGGTCTCAGATGGAAACGAAGAATAAGGTAATGGAAGCTGGAATAAAGGCCACACATGTTATAAAGTGACAGAGAACTTACCTGAATTGTGCCTGTACCCGGTGGTTTTACAGAAGGCAGGACTGAAGAGAATGAACTAGGATGTCTGGTGGCAGAAATTTGTAAGCCAAATGTTGAAAGAGCTGCATGGCTTCCTTTAATTGCATACAGTAAGATGTGAGAGGATGGGAATAACTTAGAGATGAAATTTATAAATAAAAAGAAAGCAGAATATAAACATTTGGAAAATTTGCAGTTGGTCATGCAAAGAACACTGCAAGTGTGCAGCCATGAGATGCTTGGATAAAAGGAATCAAGGTGTTTATTCAGAAATCTTTGAGGCAGCCCCTGGAGAGCAACCCAGGGCAGCTGAGAGAAGCTGCACTTGCTTCCCCGCAGCATTTCGAGTCTGCAGTTGCCCCCCCTCCCCGCCCCATCACCCCAGCTGCAGCTCAGGCAGGCCCAGTTGCAGCTTGTGGTGCTGCTGGGAAGCATGCGAATGGTAGCTCTTGGTGGCAGATTCATGTTTCAATGTATATTTATAAACCCTGCAAAATCTTAAGGAACCTCTTTAAAAAGCATATTTCATTCACTTGCTTACAGAGTTCAAAGCTTTGTAAGCAGTTCTATTCACTGTAATAGGGCAGCTTTCAAGTAACACGCTGAGACTTCTGTTTTCAGTCTGCATATATAAACTCACAAAACAGGTATTCAACTCAATGATAAGGAGCATGTTTAAAAAGCATATTATATACACTTGCTTACAAAGTTTACCAAATGGCAAGCAGTTCAGTTTACACTAATAAAGAGTGAATGCAACTTTGAAGAAACTTGCTGAGACTCATCTTTCAAAGGTGTGCCTGTGAACTCCTCACATCACGGCTTTGAACAATGGTAAGGAACATCTTTGAAAAGCATATTTTAAACACATGTTTAAAAGTTCACAATTTGTTAAACAGTTGAATTCACATCGATAAAGTGGCTCACAATGCATCTTTGAAGTCATAAGGTCAGATGTGTTTTCAATGTGTATATACAAAGTCCCTCGCAATAAGGCAGTCAGGAAAGTAAGTGTCATCTCTGAAACACACGTTTTATACTCATGCTTACAGAGTTCATGGTTTGGTAGTACTTCTGCAGACGCACAGAGAGTGTAGGCTGTGGGGCCATTGTGGCCTCCGCCTCAATCTCAAAGGCTGTCTCCAGCAAACTGCAGGCCCAGGAGGAGACTTGTTGTAGAGGTGGAGCACTGCAGAGGGGCCCCCAGGGCAGTGCCCAGGAGACCCATGAAGCAGCATCCCCACCAGGACTATGGAGCTGTTAAGCTACCAGTGTGCAAGGTCAGCCTAGGAGAGCTGCTGGCCCAAACTCCAATGTGAGAGCAGTGGGTAGACCGGGCCCCAGGGTGGGCTGCCCAAGGCCTGGGGAGCCAAACCCCTGCCCCAGTGTGTCCCAGAGGCAGAAGCTAGAGTCAAGGAAGGCAATTCTGAAGCCATAACATTTATGTTGTTCATCCTGTTGGATTGTGGACTTACTTGGGATCAGTTTTCCCCTTTTTTCCTGCCTATTTCTCCTTTTTGAAATGGGAGTGTATACCCTATGCTTATCCCACCACCATATTTTAGAAACACGTAATTTGGTTTGATTCTGCAGGTCAACAGCTATTGGGGAATTTGCGTCAGGATGACTCAAGCCTTGAGTCTCACCCATATCTGATTGAGACGAGACTTTGGCTTTCAGACTTTTAAGTTGATGTTGTAACAATTTAAGATTTGGGGGGTCTATTGGAATGGAAAAAGTGTGTTTTATTTGTGAGAAAGACGTGGGTTTGGGGGGACCATGGCCCAAATGTTATGCTTTGAATATGTGTTTCCTCCCAAACTCATGTTGAAATTTAATTGCCACTGTAGCATTAGTGAGTATGAAGAAGTCAGATCTGTAACTGCCCTCATGAATAAATTAATGCCATTATTATGGGAGTGAGTCCCTTATCTGGGAGTGGGTTCCTTCTAAAAGGATGTGTTTGGTTTCCTTTTAGCTCTATCTCACTCTCTTTTGATTTCAACCAGGGGATGACACAGCCTTTGCCAGAAGCCATCCTCTCAGTCCTGGACTTCCCAGCCTCCAGAACCACAAGCCAATAGATTCTGGTTCATTATAAATTACTCAATCTGTGGTATTCTTTCATAGCAGCAGAAAACAAACTAAGACAATGACTAATCAACTATCACTGTGATAAAGTATGTTTCTTCATCTTTTCCTTTATTAAACTGCGTAGTGTTTTCGGTAGTTTTTAGTACATTGCAGAATCATCACATAAATCAATCAAGTATACTTTTTAATAATGTCAACATAGAAAATCCTTATCACTGGGATATGTTTTCATCAAGTATGTTTACAGGTGGCTTATAAAAATTAGCATATGAAAAGCTCCAATTCCCATTCAAAATGCACATAATTCTCAGCAGTAATGCTTTATATTCTGGTAGTAATTAGTGGTCTTGCTAATATTGAGTAATCCTAATGTTTAAAGGTAAGAAAACAGGTGTTTTTGCTTTCTATTTTTAAAGTGACTCCATGCTTTTATGAATCACTGTTCAAAGAGAATTTTTGGTACCCAAATGTGTAATCTCTAATCCTTGAATTTTTTTATAATTTTAATCATAGCTCTGAAAGTTAATTTTATTTCAGTATATTTCTACAAAGCTGTGGCAGAGCTTGAAGTCTCTGAGATATTTGTTCTTAAGATCTATTTACATTGCCCTTATTTTAATGATTCTTGTTGTACATAACCCCTTTTGGATTCAATTTATTTTTGAAGAAGGCAGGAAGAAGTGATAGATGTTTGCCTAGGTCTCAAAAATAGTGGGTTGTAAAAATGCCAGTCCTGACATTGACATGATTGCTCACAATTAGGATAAAAGTAAATGTTTGTATTTTGCTGTAGTCTCATGACGCAGACTTTTCATCCTGAAGAGTGGAGCTGGCAGGTGAGGAAAGGATATGGAAGAAGGTTTGTTAGCCTCAGTCTTTATATGATCGCTTGTTGAATGAAAACTGGGCAAACTTACATTCTGGGTCAAGGACAAGTGTTGTCCTATGTGCATTGTTACTTTTTATGTGTTGACTGCCTCAAAAGAAATTTGGTAATTAAACGCAACACAGTTGTAGACAAAAACACCAATGTTATTTTAAGCATCAGTGAGGCTTAGATATTTCAGAAGAATAATTTGAGGTTATATTTATTGTGTCAATCAGCAGATAGCATAGTGAGGAGTGATTACCTTTGTGGGAATTATAATCATAGAGGTTTTGGGTAAGAGGAGGGACAATCACACATTAGGATAGGGTGTGTTACAATGAACAAACTTATGAGGATATAATGAATTTTACCAAAGGCAGACCTTTCTCTTAGGTAAAATTTCCTCTTTTTTTACATACATACCCTTTTAGCTGAACATTCTTTGCTTTACAAGTGATGCAGAGGACCCTTTGATGATTCTACTTTTCTGAACGAGAGTAATTAGTGCATTCTTAGAAAGCACAGTTTGATGGTTCTGACATGAATCGATCATCCTGCTTTCACTTACTCTTCATCTGAAATCTCTGCTGCATCATTCCGCTGACACAGCTGATGTTTTCATCGATTATACTTTTCTCAGCAATGGATTTTTCTTTATTCTGTCCTACTTAGTAGGCACCAAATATCTCTTTTGTGAAAATCATATCTTCTAGTTGCGTTCCTCGTGTGACTGAATTAGAAGTGCTATTATACACTTTCCCTAATGATTCTGATTTAGCTTACGTTTCCTCGTCAATGTACAACCTCAAATTTCTTACTTTGCCTTCTCTTCAGATGTTACTTATTTCTAACTGGGACATTTTATCAAGAGTATTTTTATTAGATAGTAGCAGGCTTCCACAGCTATATAAAACTGTTACATACTGCTCCCTATCTTAAGTCTAAACTTATTTCATCATCTGCCACATTTATGGATAGAGGCAGAGCATTGAGACTGACCTGAGTTTACTCTGAGTGTAAGTTTGGCATTTAGCAATTTGTCAAACATGCCTGGCAAGAGTAGACCCTTAAATAATCATATCTATTATTTTTCCTACTATATTTATTATTTTGTTATTTTTATTTTAGCAATTACTTTCTGTGCAACTTTAAAAGCACAGCTAATTTTATTTTATTTATTTTGTTTTTGAGACAGAGTCTTACTTTTTGCCCTTCATAGAGTGCTATGGTGTCACTGCTCACAGCAACCTCAAACTCTTGGGCTCAAGTGATTGTCTTGCATCAGTCTCCCAAGTAGCTAAAAATACAGGTGCCTGCCATGGCATCCTACTATTTTTAGAGATAAGGTCTTGCTCTTGCTCAGGCTAGTCTTGAACTTCTGAGCTAAGGGAATCCACCCACCTCGGCCTCCCAGGGTACTGGATTACAAGTGTGAACCACTGTACCGGGATTGGCACAGATAATTTTATTTTATTTTTATTTATTTTATTTTGCAGTTTTTGGCTAGGGCTTGGTTTTGAACTGCCACTCCAGCATATGGGGTCGGCACCCTACTCCTTTGAGCCACAGGTACCACCCAGCATAGCTAATTATAAATGGTATAGCTTTAAATATGAAATTAAATTAAGCTAGGGATACAAAGTATAATTAAATTAATTTCGTTGACCTTTCTTGATCTATCTTTAAGGACCTTCTGATTTTCTTTCTTTCTTTTTTTTCTTTTCCTGCAGTTTTTGGCTGGGGATGGGTTTGAACACACCACCTCCGGCATATGGGGCCAGTGCCCTACTCCTTTGAGCCACAGGTGCTGCCCCAATTTTATTTCTTAATATAAGCCATAAGTAGCTATAAATGCTACATAATACACACACACATATATATGAGGCTGTCATGCTAGGGTAGAGTGTTGTGGCATCATAGCTTACAACAACCTCCAACTCCTGGGCTCAAGTGATTCTCCTGCCTCTGCCTCCCAAGTAGCTGGGACTTCAGGCACCCGCCACAATGCCGGGCTATTTTTGGGTTGCAGCTGTTCATTGTTGTTTGGCGGTCCTGGCTGGATTCGAACCCCCAGCTCAGGTGTACGTGGCTGGCTCCTTACCTGCTTGAGCCACAGGCACTGAGCCAATGCTATACAATTTAATCTTTTTTTTTTCTTTTTTGAGAGAGAAGCTCATTTTGTTCCCCTTGGTAGAGTGCTATGGCATCATAGTTCACAGCAACCTTAAACCCTTGGGCTTAAGAGATCCTTCTGCCTCAGTTTTTCATTGTTAGTAGAGATGGGGGTTTCACTCTTGCTCAGGCTTGTTGAGAACTCATAAGCTTAAGGCTCCCAGGGTGCTAGGATTAACATGTGAGCCTCCTTGCCCAGCTACAATTTAATCTTTTTAAATGCATAAATAAACATTCAGAATTATAAATTTAATATTTCAGAGGTTTTTATTAGAAGCATCTTTTTCTTATTCATAAGACTCATTCTAATTCCTTAGGACTATAAAGTTGCAGGAAGTAGAAAAACTAGCATAATGCTTTTAGATTTATAGATACCTTTAAAATGCAAACATTCTGCCTAGAACAAAAGATGACATGGATAAAACTAAATTTGCTCATTCATTTCTAGAAAGTCCTATGTTAGAGTCATTTTGGGCTCATCCAAATTGTCAGCATCATTCATCCAGAGGCGACCAGCAGCCCCTCTGTAGCTACACAGTTGTGTGCATCACTCCCAGGAGCAACTGAGAACTCAGTACTCAGGGTGATGGGGGGCAGTGTCAGCTGCAGGTGTCCGAGAGAACCTAGGATAGAACGTAGGCTTTGGGTGGGTGACTGGAAGGGGGCTCAGGATGCAGAGATTTTCTCTAGCTTGGATGATATCAGAAAGCATGGACAGCTGCTTCTCTTAAATATGTATGGGGAAAGGAGACTGGGATGGGGATAAAGCTGAAATCGGTAAGAGATAGCATGCGCTCAATTGGGTCAGGAAGGAGAATTATTATTGTATGTAAATTATTCCCTATAAAGCTGACTTAAAAAAACACACAAATCAATATCTCATTATTATTCAGCAGATGTTTATATGAACTTACCTGTAGTTTTTGTTTTTATCAACTATAGCTATGACTTATGTTTGTAGTTTGTAGTAAGTTTTAAAATTGAATTATAAAATGTCTCCAACTTTGATTTCTTTTAAAAATTATTTATATTCTCATATATGCTTTCGAACTAGCTTGTTCATTTTTAATCATTGCCCACTCAAAAAAAAAAAACAAAGGAAAAGAAAAACCCTCTGAATTCTGTTGGGAATTACATTGTATCTGTGGATCAATTTGTTGGAAATTCTGTCACCAAACATACTATAAATGTATTCTGATCAGAAAAAAATGAAATAGCTTATTTTTTGGTAGAATTATAGCAAATCAAAACTTTAATCATTTAAACATTTTGGATAAAATCACATTTTTGTCTATAAACAGCATCATGTGTGTTTGGGGCAGAACAACTGGAATATCTTTCTCAGGACTGTGAGGTTTGAGACTGGTGCATACGGTGCTACAACTTGGCCCTCTTTCTTGAGCATCTATAAAAGTCAACTTGTAAGCACCATTCTAGGAAGAGTTCTGTTTTGCGTGATTTAATTTTGTCCTTCACACTGGAGTGGTGACAAGTTTGAGATACATTTGGTGAGAAAATAGTAATGCACAACATTGTCTACTGTTAACTCCTGAGACCATATCATTCTGAGGACAGGGTTGGCCGCAGCCTCAGACTGGGAAGTGGTGTGGCTTTTCCAGTAAATTTCATCTTTACTCTTCACTGACACACCCTCACGTGACTCTAACCCTGATGAAGCCTCTTTCGGGCACCACATGAAAAGACCAGAGTTTGAAGACCTTCCCCTCGTCTGTGCAATTTCAGATACCGTCTTTATGATGTAAAGAGTAATCCGGACTTTGAAAATGCCCAAGTTTGTTCTTCAATAGCAAGTGGATGTTAAAGACAGAAGTTCTGTGATGTCCTCTGGGGCTCTTCAAGGGTTCTGCGGAAGAGGCCCAGACACTCACACTGAGCAGTAGACCGGTGGGGGTGGAGGGGCCTCTCTCATCTCCCTCTGCTCTTTGCCAGAGCCCAGGTGCTGGTGACAGGCTGGGATCAGAGGGCAGTAGGGGGCTTGCGTCAACTTTGACCACTGCTGGCTTAGACATGGCTGGAGAGGAGAATAAAAGGCCTGGGTGTGTTTTGAGGTGAATCTGTAAACAAGTATCACCAACTAATCCATTCCTGAGGTTTTGATTGAATCTCCTTTTCTAACTTACGTTTTAAGAGGACTGGTTGAGGATTCATTAAATCTTTTATCTGCCTTGGATGGTGCTCCACAGGGCCCAGCTGGGGACAGTGCCTGGCAGCAGTGCCTCATAGACATGGTGCTGTCTGTCCAGCCTCACAAGAAACCAGACAGAATCTCAGGAGTGGGAGGGACGCTGGCAGTGGGGCTTCTTTTTGAATTTCCCCTGGAGATTCTAACAGCAGTCGGGGTTAAGAATCGTTATTTCTTCCTTAAAGGTATTAGGCGTCCTACAGATCCTATCCAAACTTTATCTGGGATTTACATTTCCCTTCCTGTCTACAACCCTCTCCTAACGACCATCCCTAGTAGTTATAAGCCCTCTTATCCACAGGCGCCTTTCTCTGGCATAAAAGCTGTGCCAGGGACCAGCTAAATGAGCAGATGGGTTTGGGCTTTAAATGGACTTTTATAAACACCGAGTTCAGGTGCCTAAGAAGTAGAAATCATGAAAATGTCGCCTTCGCTTGTTTCCTGCAGCTGAGCGTGTGTTGCAGAATCACTTTCTCACACACGTTTATTCCCGATGCAATTGCACAAAAGCCTCGGGGACCAGGTTTCTTCATTCTGTTTAGTGTGGTAGCAAATATTCGTGTTTGCCCAGCATAAGCCTTTTAGAGTCAGATGGAAAATTTGTGATATAATGTCAAGAAAAAAAATCCAATTTTTTTTTTCTTGAGACAGAGCCTCAAGCTGTCCCCCTGGGTAGAGTGCCATGGCATTACAGCTCACAGCAACCTCCAACTCCTGGGCTCAAACGAGTCTCTTGCCTCCGCCTCCCAAGTAGCTGGGACCACAGGCGCCCGCAACAATGCCCGGCTATTTTTTGGTTGCAGCCATCATTGTT